>CAUYSK010060696.1:0-51332 GCA_963575035.1 Avahi laniger
TGTCCGATGACTGTTAGCTGCTGGCAGGTATGCGTGTACCCATGCACACACACAGGTGTGTGGTAAGCATTGCCACTGCCAGGTGAGCCACTTTTATTAAATAAAATGAGTTTTCCTTGTTTCTTCATTCGGCAGCATGTATTGCATGTCCAGGACATACGAGGCACTGTTCTAGGTGTTGGGGTCACATCAGTGAACAAGACGGACACACTCCCCATCCCCAGAGTGGGCGTAACACTAGACGCTCTGCTCAGTCCGCTCCCTGCACAGGGGCACCGTGTGGCTGCAGGAGCAGCTCAGGGTCTCATCACCGCCTTTCCGGCTGTAGTGGGGGTTTCCACTAGGTGGCGCTATTGGGCCACATTCAGCTTCCAGCTTCCCTGCTTCCCTTCATCCCAGACCCCCAGATGTTCACACTCCTCCAGAGCCCCAGACTTCCTGAAACTCTCAAGACTGTTTGAGACTCCAGACTCCCCCCAAACCCCAGACACCCCTACATCCCAGATCCCCAGATGTCTGTCTCCCAGACTCCCACACCTCCAAATTCTGTCCCCCTACCCTCCAGATGCTATTAATAGATTCCTAAATCCTCAACCCATCCCAGAGTTCCAGATCCTTAAGACTGAAGCCCGAACACCCCCGGACCCCATTCCTCCAAGACTCTCAGCCCCAGCACCTCCAGCTTCCCACCCCCATGCCCTCAGACCCCTGGACTCTACAAACCCCTATAAGCTGCCCCCAGTATTCAGCCCCTTCTAGACTCCTTAGACCCCTCAGAACCATCTGATCCCCAAGACTCTTCATCTAGACCATAGACCTCTAGAGCCTTGGACTGCACACAGATACAGGTCCGCGGGCTCCAACCACCCCCCCACCCCCGGCCCCGACCTGTCATACCCCCTGGTGCCCACACTAAGATCCGGGTCTGGGGACCGCCTTCCACTTTCTGATAGAGGTGCTCAGAGGAAGCTCAACACTCGGAGAGTGGGTGCTGACCACCTTCTGCACTGGACAACAGGGCCCCTCCCTCCAAGAATGCCACAGCCGAGAGGGGCCCTGTTATGCACAGAGGAGCAAATCGAGGCCCAGAGAAGGCAAGGCACTTGATCAAGGCCCCCAGCATTTGAGTAGCTGGAACCCAGACCCGTGATTCCTGGGTTCATGGGGTGCCTGGCACACAGTAAATGCTCAACAAATGCTGGCCACAGTTAGCATTACTATCACCCACGCAGCTAAATCACTCATGTCCTGGCTGCATCCCGGGCTGACCTCTCAGAGGCCTGGTGTGGGACCATTCTATCTCCCTGGGACTGGACGATCAGAACACCTCCCAATTTAGCAACATCTGCAAATTTAATTAACAAGCTGTTTGTCTTCCTGGCTGAGCGATTAATAAAGGTGTCGGGCAGAACAAGGCCCTACACAGCTCCCTGCAGTGCACTGAAAATGCCCCTCTTTCTGCATACGGGGACTGGCCATTTATTAGAGGGATGGGCAGGGACGTGCTTGCCAGGACCAGAGCTGGGGTGCGAGGGGAGAGACAGCAGGGAGTTCCAGTTACACGGAGTCACCACCCAGACATCGTGCCCTGGTTCAGGTGTGCAGCCAGGGGGCACCCAGCCCCTACCATGAGCCCAGCACTGTCCTGTGAGGAGACATTCGACAAACATGGCATGGAGTTCACCGTTCCACCAGAGCTGTGAGCAGTAGGAGGGAAAATGCACTGTGCAAGCTGAAGCTGTCTCTTCCCATGTTGGAACTAATCAGCCCGCTCACCAGCCAGGACCGACCGTGCCCTCCATTCCCAGGACAGTGAGTGTGGCCTGGTGGGCCTGCGTCCCAGAGCTGTATATGCTTTCAATGGGAAGGCAAAGGAAGCTGCAGCCTCCACTCTCAGCGGTGCCATCTTGCCAGTCCCTGTAAGTTTGAACTTTGCAGCTACAGTCCCCCTAAACCCTGAAGGATTCTGTTTTTTCTAGAAGCTGCCAGAAATGGGAATAGGTCTGGCACTGTCACAGTCAACATTGTTCATGATTAAAACCAGAGCAGCATTTGGCCATCTTGTCCCTTAGCTTAAAGAATGGTCTCCCAGACATGCAGATGTGGAAACAGACTTGCCGAGCCCAACGCATGCCTTTTAGAGGTGAGGAAACCGAGGCAGAAAGTGCTGAGCCGTGACTTGTCTGAGGCTACCCAGGGAGTTGGAAACACAACTAGGACTGAATGTCACCCTGGATTCTCTCTCCCGAAAGAAACGCTACTCACGAGTGTCATAATGCCCTGCCTACTCCTGCCCCCAAACCTGGGCTGTCCCTCTCACCCTGGGCTGCTCATCCAGACACATGTGCACCCCAGGAACCCGGGGGTGTTCCCAAGTGAGTGGGACACCCTGGGACATACACGCAGGCTGATTGGAGGAGCAACTCCAAAGCACCCTCACTGTGTTCTGGGAGACTCTTCCTCACCTTCACTCTCTCCTCAAACTCCCGGAAGCCTCTTTCTCCAAACTCTTGGGCTAATGCCTCTGGCTCTTATCCAGCCAGGAAAAGAGCAATCAGGGGAAAACAACCTTCCCACTATGATATGTCAACCGATGGGTCACATCCGACTGATGGGCCACATCCGCACCGTTCCCCACCCTGAACCCTGTCACGTGATCTGCCACCCTCCTGGTTTTCCTCCTCTGCCCTGGCGGTGCTGTTTTGGTCTCCTTTGCTCATTTCTCCTCTTCTTTCAACCTTAGGGCATTCTCAGGGCTCAGTCCAAATACCCCTTTCTCTTTCCTGTCCTTAGGTGAGTTCATCCAGGCTGTGGCTTTCCATGTGGCCCATAGCGGATGGTTCCGGCCCCAGCATCTCCCTGAACTACAGATTGGTGACATACATCCTTACGTGATTTCGTATCTTGGATGTTTATATAAGCACCTCAGCTTTAATAGGGTCACCAAACTCTCACTGTCCGCCACCCCCTCAACCTGCTGCCTCCCATCCCTAACTGCTGCTGTGACCTGTTCCATGTGGCTTTGGCCAACTTCCTGCAGCTAGGGTGGACAGGTGCAGAGGCTCTTTCGTCTGGCGCGCAGAGGGCGTGGGGTGTTGGTGAAAACTGCTTGGCACTCATGCCTGTGCCCCTGGAGTGTGGGGGAAGTTAACACCAGGGGGCCACTCTTGAATGGTGGGGGCAGGAACAGCTGGACAAATCCTCCCTTCTGCATCTCCCAGGCTGATGATTCTGAGACGCATCCCATGATACTCTTGAGGAGGTCTCTCAGACTCAGGCACCAGTCCCGCGTGGGGTGCCCATCTTGACCATGCACACTGGTGTTGGCTCTTCTCCCTCCCGGCTTGCTCCCCCGTCCCTGCACAAGCTGTTGTGTCAGGCCCTGCTCCCAGGGAACCCGAGCTGAGACCCAAGGAGACAGCCACTTAGACTCCCCTTCAAGAGAGGATTGCTGCCCCCAACAGCCTCTAGCTGTTAGTTACTCTTGGGTGCCCCAGCAACCACCAAGCAGGGCAGGGGTTCCAGGGCCAGGTCCCTGTGGCTGGGCCATCTGCTCTGTCGGTGAACTGGACTTCGTGGGCGAGAGAATTCAGACCGGGGGTTGAGGTGGGGGAAGCTGACGGAAGATATTTAAATATTTAATGCTCTGAAGTTCTTATTGGGCACCTGTTTGGCTGTGCCTAGGGAAGATGGAGGCCACACTTTGACCAGCTGGGATTTCAGACTGTCGAGGAGACAACAGGGGGCTGCCCAGGTAGGGCCCGGCTGGAGGCTCTGCACCTGTGCCGACCAAGAGGCGCAGCGGTGGAAGTTCACAGGCTGCCTGACCTGGCCTGAGCGAGGAGTCCCTCTTCCATCTCATAGAAGCAGCAGAGGCTGCGATGGGATCTGCCAATCGTGCACCTGGAGCCCAGTCTTCCCAGATGGAACTCTGCGCATCTTAAATGAGGCGGCCCCTGCCCGCATCAAACGCTCCTCTCTGCTTCTCCAGACCTGTCGTACAGCAGGTGGTCGTCCTGGGCTCTGACGTCCCCTGGGCTGGAGACATGCCTGCCGCTGGGTACAGGGAGCTCCCGGGTCTCCCTGTGGTCAATCAACTCAACTCAGCGTGCATTTACTGATGCTAGCTTTGTGCCCGCAGGCGTGGGCCAGTGGGGAAGAAAACAGCTCCAAGGTACCAAGGAGCCTTCAGGCCTGGGGGGTGACAAATGCACAAACACATACATGTTTTGTCACACCCAGTACAGGTGCCCTCTAGGCCCCATGAAAGCACAAGGGAGGAAGCCTGAGAAAGTGGCGCTCCCTGGAGTCCTGGAGGCGGAGGGACGGTGGGGGCTTCTAGGCAGGGGAACCAGGACGCCCCAAGTCCGGAGGAGGGAACGGCAGGCGCAAGACCGCGGTGGGGCGGCGCCGGGGCGGGAGGGCCGGGAGCCAGGCTGGAAGCGGAGCTTAGAACTAGAGGCGGACGGCAGAGGGAACTGCAAGCGCCCGCCGGGCGAACCCGGGAAGGGTTTGCATTCGCGTCCGGGAGGCTCCTGCCGGCAGGAACGCGGCGAGGACGCGGCATGGAGACCCAGCGCGGGGCAAGGGCAGAGGGAAAGGAGAGGAGAGAAACTGAGGCCGGCGCTGGCGAGATGCCGGCGAGGAGGGCTGGGCGACTCTTCCGGGGCCCCGGAGGGGACACAACAGCTCCACCTCCCCTCCTGGCCTGGGTTTCTCTCCACGCTGGCGCTGGGGCGACTTTCGTCCTCTGGGCTGCTTGATCCTAGGACCAGAAGCGGGATGAAGAGAAGACCTAGCACCTCTCAGTTTCAGAACGAGCCACTATCTTTTCTGGTTAGAAATCGGTGGCGGGAAGTGGCTGGGAGAAGTAAGATTTAGTCTCCCAAATAGGCAGCGGGGAAGGAAGGGACCAGAAGCGCTCCCAGCAGCTCATTTGCATTTCAAACAGTCCGTTTGTTTTATCTCCTAATTAGCATACTCACCCTCCGCTGAAAACGAGTCCATTAAAGGAGACTCTGCTCCAGGCCGGCTCTTCCTTTAAACACGTCGCATGATTAATACACTCGCTGGTGCTGCCTGGGCTGTGCTGGGGGGTCAGGGGGCAGGTAAATGAGGGAAAATGGCTGCACTCGATGCGGACCGGCTGATTAATCACTGCTCCTTTTCTATAAATCACAGCAGATGGCAGGAGCTGGCTGCAGGTCCTCCTGGGGAATGAGGCACTGTAGGCGGGATGGAGCAGGGGTCGGAGGAGACCCTGGAAGGCCTGTCCTTTCTGCACTTTGTGGCAATAGGAAATCCTATCCCTTTCCTGGAATTTTCAGGTTCCAGTAACATCAGTTTTAGGAATAGCCAACTTTGGGGTGCAGGTGGGGTCTGGAACAGTGCAGTATTTGTATGTATTTGTCTCGAATCCTCCCCATTTTCCGGATAGGAATTATGAGGCTTGGCAAGGTCAAGGCCTCCACCCAGGTTCCAGGCAGACACAGGCGTTGGTCCCAGCAGGTCCCACCCTAAGCCTGCCGGTCAGGCCTCCCTTCTGCCCTCCAGGGGAGCTTCATCCAACCCCAGACCCAGAAATCAAAGTCCTGGCGCCTGTGTGGCTTCCTTTCCGCAGGACCTAGGCCCTTCCACACCCAGCTGGGGTGGGGGCCGCTGCAGGCTCCCCTAGTCTGGGGACAAGTTCTCCCCCTCAGGCCTCTGTGGCTTTGCAGTCCCTCACCACGCATACTAAGTGGTGTTTTGTCTCTCGACTTGTCTTTCTCCGCAGGAGATGATGGATTTCCAGGAGACAGGAAGCATGGCCACAGCCTGGAGTAGCCCCAGCGCCCAGCGAGGGTCAGGCTCCAGTGTTGTGAGAGATCTGTATCCCGTCAACTTAGCTGAGCTGAACTGCAGTTCCGGGAACTCCCTTCCCCGCACAGGTCAGGTTATCACGGGCCCAGGGAAGGAGCAGCAGCCGCATCTTCTTTTACACTCCGAAGGCACCAGGAGCCCCGTGACACTCCCAGGTGTTGCACAGGTGGTGGATTTGGTGTGCGGGCAGCTGGGTCCAGCTCTTCTGGTCCAGCCAGGCCCTCCTTTAGCCTTCCTGGCTCCCGGGCCAGGTGTGTGCTTAGCTCCACAAAGGCGGTGCATTCCCCCACAGGCCACCTCATCATCGAAGGTGTAGGCTCAGAGGCGGGGATGGGTCGACAGGGGTCCAGTACTTCCTTGGGGTTCCAGCTCAGCCTGTCCGCTTCCCTGTGTCCTTGCTACCCCACTTCCTGGCCATGTCCTCTTCCCCACGCCTGCTCTGCTGGCTCCACACGCCAGACACAGAAGCAGCAGCCTCCCTTAGACTGGGTAGCCAGCTCCCAAGCTTGCATGCAGCCCAGTCCCTATAACTGTGTGTCCCCTAATGCCCCACTTCTCTGGCTGGAGCCTGACTGATACAGGTGCTACAGGAACGGATGGGAGGGAGATGGGAAACCCTGGTAGGACTGGAGCTGTCTGGCTGGAGTTCTGCAGAATGAGTGGAAAAGTGGGACCTGGGTGCTCCCAGCAGAGGGAACAGCATGTACAAAGACCAGGGGGTAAGGGGCACAGTGCCCTTGAGAGACCATGGGTTCCTGTACTCCCCCAGAAGATCAAAGGTCTGAAGAGGAGGCAGGGCCTGGCCTTGGTGTAGCCTAGCCTGGCCTTGGGTGGCAGGAGCCGTTTAGAATTTTCCTGCAGGAGACATGTGTGGTTGCTGCAGACAAAAGATGGTGAAGGAGGAGTCTTGCGCTTACAGTGTCTTCCGGGGCCGGGCTGAACCCAGAGAGTTCAGGAGACCAGGTCCCTGCCCCCAGGAGCTCCCATGCTGGCAGGGGTTAGGGACAGAACTGACGCATGCTGTACGGTGTTACTCCAGTTCCCTTGTCAGGGGTAAAACCAGGCAGGAGGGGCCTGTCCCTTGGGCTACAAAACTGGACTGCAGCAGTTGTGCTCTTGGTCAGGTTGAAAAGCAGCTGCCGATATTACTGGCCGCTGCCTAGTGAGGGGAGCCCCCTCACCATCACTCTGGAGAGGTATGCATTTTCTGAAACTCCAAGCATCCATGCTGAGAGCAAGAATAAAAATGGCCAGAAAGGGCGGCTGGGTTTCCCAACCACAGGGAGTTGAGCCGGCTGGCCTCCGGGGCTCTTGGAAGCTCCTCGTTGTGCATTCAGGCAAATGGGGGCCTAGGGAGAGGATAGGCCCTATCTGAGGTCACCCAATGCGTTGCAAGAGCCAGTGAGAACACAGGGGTCCAGATGCCAGCCCAGCGGCAGTGCCAAAGGAAGCCCAACCTTTGTAGAGGGGTCGGGAGTGAGTGATGCCCAGGTGAGACCACCAACAGGGAAATACCTCTCCAAGCTTCAGGGAGCATCTTCTATGAGCCACAGGCCCTGGGCATCTCTCCCTCTCTTGGGAACTTACCACCTGAAAGAGATGAACTCAGATAAATGACAAGACAGCATCATAAATGCCACAACACAGGCACCGGTGGAGAACAGGGAGGCAGCCACCAATCCTGCCTCGTAAGAGTTCAGATTCCTTCACACGGCAACTAGTTCCTGAGCACCTGTGGTATGCCAGGCTGGGGGACACAGAGCTGAACAGGACAGGAGAGTCCCCACCACCATGGAGCCTACATTCTAACACATGTTAAATGTATAGTATAATTATATATTACATAATATAATACATAGTATACACTATTCCTTGGCTGTGTGACCGCACGTTGGAAATGAGTCCTATAAAGAGGCATACAGCAGGCTGAGGGCACGGAGGGAGACGGGGGTGGGATCCTCGGCTCCGGTGGGTAAGGACAGCCTCCGGAGCAGGTGCCATTGAAGTTGAGGCCTAGATGCTGAGAAGGAGGCGTCGTGTGAGGGTTTGGAAGCCGCCATTTTCAGAGAAAGGAAGCAGCAAGTGCGAGGCCCCGGCTGGGGTAAGCTCGATGCTTCTGAAAGACCGCCCGTCCGCTAAAGCAGAAGGAGCGGAGGAGACCAGTAAAGGGCGACTGCAGAGAGGCGAGCAGGGTTAGACGGTGCAGGGACCAGTGGCCCTGCGGGGCAGGGGCAGGGGATGTACCTGGTGCGCGTTCTAAAGAGCTCCCTCTGGCGGCCGTGTGACTGGCCCTGGGGTTCTACTCCATTCCTGGGTACCAAGCCTGAATCCCAGAACCTCTGAGGTTCTGCAGTTCGGGCTCCTGTGCCGCCAGCATTCCTCGGCAGTGGGCTCGGGCGAGGCCTTTCTCAGGCGGGGGGTGATCAAGCCACACAGTGTCCTCTGTGACCTAGGACAAGCCGCTTTCCCTGTGGGGTCTCGGTTTTCTCGTGTGGAGGCTGGACCCTTCCTGGCGGCCACGCGACCCTGGCACGACACTGCGGTGCCACAGCCTTTCTCTCACCAGGTGGCGCTGTGGGGCTTCTGCGGAGTTCCACCTCTCCTCACCGTCCCCCCCACCTCATGTTTTTAAATTAAAAATCATCCTCCTACGATCCATTTTCAAACAAACTTTGGAACAGCCTCTTTGAGAAGTCCAGAGCAGCTTTAACTCTGGGTTTCACAACTAACTCGGGAATGCGGGGAGGTCCCAGCCTGGGTCTCACCCGGACTCCAGGCTCTCTGTGGGCGGCCGCTGCGCTGCCTTTTTGTCATTCTGAGGGTTTTGATAAGCCGGGGAGGAACGCCAAGGCATCTGTCTTCCACCTGCCCCATGGGCTGGCCTTGAACCCTAGCCGAGCCAGAGCTGAAGAGCACTTTTTGTGAAAGTTTCGTGAGCTCTGGGAACAAATTGCGCTGCTCTCAGGACTAGGGGCAGGGCAGGGGGCTTCTGCACTCTCTACTTGCTCAGAAGCGTTTTGGGGGCTGGCTGTCAGTGGAGGCATTAATTGGGCACATAATGACTTTCCTACTGTTTTTAATCACTGTGTCTTATGAATGTCCCTCAGTGTGTGGGAAGGGCCCAGCCCTGGATTTCCTGGCCCTTCAGTGCTTGCATGAGATGAAATGTTCCAACACAGGCACGAGGTCCCTGTTCACTAGAACATGGCTGTCCTCCACTGCAGAACTGCAGACAGCGCACAGCAAGAGGGGCAGCCGAGGGTGGGTTCCAGATTCCTAGCAGGGGCTGGGCTGCGCCCCTCAGCATCGCAACTGCGTGTGTGTTTGTGTGAGGGCTTCAGTGAATGAGCCTGGCCCTGGAGTTGGGATGACAGGGTGATGCCCAGGCACTGGCCACTGCAGGACCTGCAGCTACAAGGTGCTGAAGCTCCGTGTGTCTCTGTTTCCTCATCTGCAAAATGGGGGACTAATAGCCACTCCGCCGTGAGACTGTGGTGAGCGTTCAGTGCCTGGCACTCCCTACTTGCTATTATTATTAGGGTTTTGCTGTTGTTATTCACTGAGTACCTCCCTCCTGTCTACTAAGGCTTTACACACCCCACGAGGGGCTGTCGTGTTTAGAGAGGTTTAGGGAGCTGCCTAGGATGGCACAGCTTGGAGGAGGGGTGCCAAGACTGGCCGTGGGTCTGCAGCATGCCACCGCACTCTACTGCCCTTCCCCAGAACTCCCGATGCTCTGGCAAATTCTCCTGTCAGGAGAGCTTTCAGAGGCTGAGGCTGAGCTTCGCATTTTGCCAACCCAGGATGCTGGGGCAGGTTGTGCCTGGGCCTGGCTCCTGGCTGGATTAGACCCCACAACAGTCCTAACCAGGGCTGGGAACTTGGAGGCCAGCAGTGTGCAAAGCCCTTCCTAGGGAGTGCTGGCTTCATTGACCCAGCCCTGCTGGGCCAGGCAGTGGGCTCAAGGATAGGAGTGGTGAGGCCTTAGGCCCTGTCCAACAAACAGCTCAGCATTTCCCCATAATAGCAGCAATTCTCCCTGCCATGTGGGTGCCAGGAAGACCTCCAGCAGAGAAGGAGCTGGGAGGGCCCCTGCAGAGAGCAGCGAGGTCTTGCAGCAGGCAGGGACTGACGCCAAGGGTCAGCGGCCTGTGGAGGGGACAGTGTGGGTGGGAGTGGCTAGGCAGAGCTGAGACACAGGACTGAGTGCTCCGTGGGGGTGGGTGTATCTCAGGGGACTGGGGCCCCAGAAGAGAAGAATGGGTACCTGGCCCTCCTCAGCCCTCCCTGCCCTGGCGTAGGAGGAGCCAGTTCCTGGTTACAGATGATCTAGGCTCTGGATGCTATGGCCTTCCAGGTGCATAGGAAAGGACAAGAGGCAGACTGTCAGGAGAAGCAGGGGTGGGGAGGGCTCCCCCAGACAACATGGAGCTTCTCTGGGCCTGGGCTGGCTGGGACGACATCAGTGGGTCCAGAGACCCCCAACATCAGTGATTGCAAAGAGCCTCCAGAGGCTGCTGCATGGGTGATGGTTTCCAAACTCTCCTGACGTCCCTGCGTCTGAGAGAGATGCACAGGTAGCTGCAGATCCAGTCTCTCCCCAGGGTCACCTATGTGGACAAACACAAGGGAAAGGTGACCAAGGGCCCCCAACACCCCTCCCCACCTTGCACGCCTTGGTAGTGTGCGAGTCCAGAACCAGGGCTTGGAGCATGCACGGCATCCACACAGCTGACTGCAGACCAGAGTGACCCGCTACTTCCTGCAGGCCCAAGGTGGTGGCCCAAGAGAAGTCCCGATCAAACATGCTAGAAAAGACAGAAAAAAAGAGTCTGAAGGGAAAATACCAAGCTTACTAGCAACTCTCCCTGCAAGAGGGGTTATGGTGATTTTTCTTTTCTTCTCAATAGTGAGCTACATTTTTCCGGTTTTTTACAATGAGCAGATGTGATTTTTTTTTTTTTTTTGAGCTCTATTACCCAGGCTAGAGTGCCATGGTGTCAGCCTAGCTCACAGCAACCTCAAACTCCTGGGTTCAAGTGATCCTCCTGCCTCAGCCTCCCGAGTAGCTGGGACTACAGGCACGCACCACCACGCCTGGCTAATTTTTTCTATTTTTAGTAGAGATGGAGTCTCGCTCTCCCTCAGGCTGATCTCGAACTCCTGAGTTCAAGCAATCCTCCTGCCTTGGCCTCCCAGAGTGCTAGGATTACAGGCATGAGCCGCCACGCCTGGCCCACAAATTTTAAAATTAGAAGGGAAAAAAACAGCAAAACAAAACCAATCAGGAACACTAGACCTGGGGAAGCCAGGTTTAGAGGCACCAGGACAGAGAGGTCTTGCTGAAGGGCCGGGTTCCCCAGGTGGCCTCCGCACTGGTCCCAGAGGCAGAAAGACCAAGGCCCCCGCGTGGCATCTGCACACTCCTCAGCCTTCCTGCCCAACTGCCCCCTCCTGCTCCTGTCACTCACTCCTGGAGGCCAGATGGTGCCACCACCATGCTCCCAATTAGATGTGCTCTTATTACTGGCCAGCAGAGGGGGACCGGGGCTATGCACTGCTCACTGGGCCAGCCCAGGCTTCATTCGTCGATGTGTTAGAGCCCTTCTGAAGATGTAGAACATTCTACCCTCTGCAGACCCCTCTCTCCCACCCCCTCTCCATTCTTCTCCTTTGGGGTCTCCTGACCATAATGCCACCCGCATCCTCCCAGCGTCCTGATTACAGGATCCATCCCTGACAGTCAACAAGCCATCCAGTGCTAAGGATTTGACCTCAAAATGTCTCTCACCCTCCCACATGTTCTCCTGCCTCCCACCCCCTGTGTTTCCCGCTCTCTGACCTTCCTCGTGTCTGCTAAACCGTGGGCCGCTTTCCCCATCTCCTCTCCGTCCACTGCCCACAGTGCCACACCAGGGAAGAAAAAGTGCTGCGATTATACTTCTCTGTTCAAAATGACTTTGAGGACGCTTTCCTTTCCTTCCACCAGTGGTTATAGGATAAGATCCAAGCCACTTTTCCTGCAGCCCAGAGCCCTCCGAGATCAGTCCGGGGACAGTGGAATGCCTGGTGCATACATCGCCACTCCCAGCCTGTGCTCCCAGGACAGACATTACTAATCAATTGTAGCACTGTCTCCCTGCTAACCCGGGATGTGGCTTCTGAGTTCTCTTCAGCATGATGTGGCAGGCACCCAGGCAACTGACCAAGTTAGCCATCTCAGATCTGGTCCTAACCCACATCCCTATGCTTCTCTTTCTTTTCCCCGTCCCATTCTCCTACTGTCCGGCCACGTGGGATGTATCGGTGCACTCACATTGGGATAAGCAAGGAGGGTTTAAAAATTGGACTAACTGCACAGATGAGGGGTAACCCAAGGGACAGTGCGGTGCTGCAGGACTAGCAAAGGCACCCCTAAGGCTAAAGGGACAGGAACCCGGAAGGAGAGAGTTGCACTGGGAGGAGCCCTCTGGCTGGGGAGCACAGCTAACGTTGGAGCCACCCCGAATGGGGGAGCTGGGGAATATGCGCCCTGCCTCATTCTCCTGCCTGGGCTTCCCACTCCCTGTACCCCAGTAAAGCTGGGTGGTGGGAGAGCCCATTGCGGTAGACCCCACAGGGCAGAGCAGGGCTGAGGGTGGTCTGGGGACCACCAGAAGGTTCCAGCCCACAGGAGGGTGCCCTGCTCAGCCCACAGTGAGAGCAAAGGAACTGGCCAGGCTCCCAGACAGGACCTGGACGTGCTGCTCATTGCACACCACCACGCTCCGGCCCACGCGGTTCCGTCCGCCTGTCTGACTTCCTGCCAGCTTCACCTGCCAAAGCCCCACTCCTCTCTCCGGGCCAGCCCAGGGCCACCTCCTCCTTAAGCCTCACTGCTTCCCCTCCCCAGGGTCTCCAAGGCTGCCCCGGATATAGGCGTTTCTTCCTCTGGACTCTAAAGGAGTTCACCACTAGGCGATGTCTGTGGGAGGGGGCCCTGGGCAGCTGGAGAGGGGGAGCCACCCTCCCATCTGAAGGACAAGAACGCAGAAGCCAGGAGAACGTTTCCGGCTTGGTCAGGGCCGCTGGCCCCAAACCAGCACCCTCCCCACTCAGTCCTCACCCCCAGCTCCGGCCGGTCTCCAGCATTATGCCCTTCTGCGTGTGGCTGCCAGCCCACTGCTGCCTCAGAGGGGCAGAAACAACAAAGCCAGAGCCCTGTTGGCTGAGTGAGAGAGTTGGAGTGTGAAATTTCTTGGACGTTTCATGCTTTGTCTTAAAAACTCTCATAATATGTACCTTACTCCATAATACATCTGTCTTTTTTTTTTTTTTTAATCAAAAGTGTTTTAATGCCCCATCCTCGAGTAGAACTGGTGCTCAGGAAACTGTGTCCTGTCTCTGGCATCTTCCTGTGCCTGGCTGGTGGGCACGACTCCACACAATCCCACCTCCAGCCCCACTGCCTGGCTGAGGAGAGCGAGTTTGAGAAGTGCCCCTTGCCTGTCTGTGACAGACAGACTTGCAGCAGGCCCTGAAGATCACTTTTCTTCTGCTGCATTTTGGGGACATTGTCGCACCTGGTTGGTGATAAGTCACAGGAACTCCTGCAGCCACATTAGGGGGTGTGTGAGTCGACCTCTGGTGAGGCAGGCTCTGAAACCGTTTGACCTGTCCCTGAGCCATTGTCTTGTGTGTTTACTCTGAAAGCCTGCCTGACCCTCAGTCTCTTCTTTTGCTCTGCCCCCAGACTGTATCCCCTGGGACCCCCCTTTGGACTAGGCATGCCCAGCTGTATTCAAGTGCTCCTAGACTCAAGTCAACTCTACCTAACGAACGTCTTCTGAGAATCTGGTGTGTGCAAGGTGACTGGGGCACAGTCCTTGCTCTGTGGGTACTCACACCTAGCCAGAGAGACTGGCATGTGACAAGTAAATGACACTAGCATATGCCAAGAGCAATGGTACTAGTTAGTAGTTACATAGACAGAAAGGAGAGGATGGATGTCAATGTATGTGTGCTACCAGGGAAGGCGTCCTGTAGGAGGTGGTGGCAAGGTTGGCTTTTCCAGCGAAGATAGCGGTCTTGTTCTATAGCTGCTTAAATCTTCATACAGAAGTTTCTTTCCTCTGGATGATTAGCCTGGGCAGGGCGATGCCCTGAGTGAGCCCAGGTCTGGGGCTCAGACACAGTCCCGCACAGTGGAGGGGAAGTGGCCCCGCGAGTGGCACGTCCACCTTCCAGTTACGATTCCAACCAGTGTGCCCACATCACAACCCGGATAATCATAACAAATTGTAACATCTCAGCCCCCAAAGCACGGGGACGGCTGGGCACACTAACAAGAACCTCAGTGAGCAACAATATGCTGCGGCAAAGTGACAGTGTGGCTGAAACCCCTCTGCACCAGCCAGCGCTCTCCGCTGATTTCATTCCTTACCTAAGCCAACCTCATTAGTCTCCCCTAAACATCCTCGCCTAATTATGCTCCAGCAGAGGTGGGGGCACACGTCCTTATGGTCTGGGCAGCCGGGATCCCTAATAAAAAGTCTTCATAACAATTAAGAGCGACTATTGGGCTCCTTTTCCCTGCCCCTCCCCCATCACTCCAGCCCCGGCCAAGCTGGCCCAGGACCAGGCACTGGGCCTGCAGCGACGCCCAGCATTCATTCCGAGCATGCGGCCCTGGCAAATGACTCCAATCCTCCTGCTCCCTGCCCACTAATGAACATCTGCTGGTGGTTCCTGAGTTCAAGGACTTAGGGAGAGGTGGTGTAGTTAGAAAGCAAACACCACCGCCATCTCTGGTGCGGGAAGACACGGATGAGCCCTCTGTGCCTTA
Source organism: Avahi laniger (assembly GCA_963575035.1). NCBI lineage: Eukaryota > Metazoa > Chordata > Mammalia > Primates > Indriidae > Avahi > Avahi laniger. Next base: position 14,684 of record CAUYSK010060696.1, read on the forward strand.
GGGTTCCTGCTGTCTTTCCCCTGGGAATGCCCTTCCTTCCCACCGACCCAGCCCGTCCCTCTCGGCCCCTGACTCTCACTCTGGGCACCCTCCTCTGGACGCCTTTCCTGACAGCCCTGGGCAGCAGGTGGGCAACTCCATCAGGCCCCCACAGCCTCCCTCTGGCTGCTTTTGGGGAGTTCTCATCACATTCACTCGCTTGTCCCTCTGAGGTCTCGGGCTCACTCATTTTTGCCCTCCCGCGGCTGAGCTCTGTGCCAGGAATCCAGCGGCCTTACCACACGTCTGCTGAACACATGAGAGATATAGGCTGCCTGGGCAAGGACTCTCAGAAGTAAACAGAACTTTAACATCTTCTTGTCTTCCCTTTGGGTAAAGGTTCCCAGAATCTAAGTTGAGCTCCCAGAGTTAGTGAGGTCCGGGGTCTGAAGCGGTGAGTCACATCTGTCTTTTACCCACAACAGAGACACAGCCAAAGACTTAGCACCACTGTTACGACGGCCACAGCCCCAGGGTCGCTGCTGCAGGGTAGGCTGATATTGCAGCCTTCCGGGCCTGGGGCAGCAGCGTGGTCGGGGGCAGAGCTGGGCTCTCCACAGCATTTTTGCATCTGCTTGGTCTTTGAAGACGATCCCAAGGCCTGTGTGGTGATGGGAGGTGATGGGATGGGGGACCTGGGACATTCTAGTAGAAGAGAAGGGTTTGAATCTGCCCTTTTCTTGCCCACAGGGAGGGAGGTGGGGAAGAGCCCGGAGAGGGTGTGCTCTGGCAGACGCCGGCAGCAGGACCTTGAAGGTGAGGGTGTCTTCAAAAAGCCAGCCCCGGGCAAACAGAGCACCCTCCGCCTTGCAGTGCTGGAGCAAGAACCCTTACCATCTCTCTCCTGGACCGTGCATCCAGGGTAGACGCCAGGGGTATTTATGCCAGCTGTCTCATCCCCACGCCAGGGTCAGTAGAAGCATCCATGCACACGCACACACACGCACACAGAGACACACGTGGCAAGAACTCAGGAACTGAAAACGTTTTCAACACAGTAATTCTGTGGCAAAGCTCCTGCCCTCACAGGGCCCTGGAGGAAGCCCCTTCGTTGGTGCAGCGGGTGTTCTGGAGCATTTGCCTATGCCGGGCACCAGGCTAGGGCTGATGCCACAGCCAGCAAAGCGCCCACGAGCTGGGTCTTTTTGAACCTACCAGGGTGGAAAGAGAAACAGGCCTGAGATGAGCATATGAAGCAGAGAGAGTGTCATTACAAACCAGGATGACGACAATGAAGGAACAGTACTGGGAATTATAGGGAACCCAGCAGGGGCCTGGCCTCGTCTGGGGTCAGGGAATGTGTCCCTGACAAAGTGACTTTTGAAGTAAGAGCTGAAGGATGTGTATAGTTATCCAGGTGCGGGGTGAGATTGTGGGAAGAGGAAACTGCCTGGGCAAAGGTCCTGGGGCCAGCTGGAGACCGGTGACATGGCGAAGGCCAACGGGATGAGCAGCATAGTGGGACAAGGAGCCGCAGAGGCTCCCCGGGGTCAGGGCAGTGGGGCCCTCAGGTGACAGGCGACTGACTGTTGGTCCTTATCACAGGTGCGGTGGGAAGCATGATTGAATTTGCTGGCCGTAGGGCAGAAAGCCACAGGGAGGTGAGTGTGGACACTGAGGACAAGTCGGGACGCTGTTTACCTGGGTCCCGGGGAAAGGCAGGGGTGACAAGTCAGAATCAGGGAGGCAGTGGCATCGCCTCACTGGGGTGGGTTGGCCGGGGGGATTACAGAAAAGGTGGGGTTGGGGATGCCTTTGACGCTCTGACTCACATAGGGGCGGATGGGAAAGCAGGGTGGGCCCCGGACGAGGAAAGGTGGGCAGGTACAGTCCAGGCAGTGGGGCAGGGTATAGTCCAGGCGGCGGGGCAGGGCTGCGGCATTTCTCAGTCACTGGAGTTGGGGGTGGGAGCTGGGGAGAAGGCAGGAGGGAGGTGATGGAGACAGAGTGCCAAGGGCCCAGGGCTCTGCCGCTCGGTTGGCTGGGCTTGGGCGCACCAGCACTTGCTGGCCTCTCTCTCCACCTCCCACCTCCCTCTGACCTCCAGGAAGGCTGGTGGGATGGAGGGGAGGCGGATACATCCTAATCCTGTTCTGAAAACAAGCAACACTGTTTTTAAAACACTTCTATAGGAAATGGCCTTTTTAAAGCTAAAATATGAAGGATATTCAAAATAAGCAACAAAGGATGAACAGAAACATGCGACGAGAACTTGAAAGGGGAATAAACGCGGCCCAAAGTTCACAACGTGGAGCCGTCCCTGACCCCTCCTGTGAATTTAGTGTCGTGGCCCTCCTGCCCCTGTGGCAGCTGCCACATGGCTCTGGTCTGGGGCTTATCCCGCTGGGCCCCCTGGAGCTCTGGCCGCCTCCCAGGGTGTTCTCACAGTGTGGCCCGGGGGTCAGCACTGGGGGCTTGTTAGGCTGGCTCTGAATCAGCGACGCTGGGGGTGGCCCAGTAAGCTGGGGGGCTTTTCTGTTGTTTTGCTTTGTTTTTTGAAAAATAGAGGTGAAATGCACATAACACAAATTTAGCAATGTTCAAGTGTTCAATACAGCGACATTTAGTGAGCTCACAATGTTTTGCCACCACCACCTCTAGTTCCCTTCCCCAAAGGAACCTCCCATACCTATTAGGCTGCCACCCCCCGTGTCCCCTGCCCTGGGCCCTAGCAGTCACAGATGTGCTTTCCGTCCTGTGGATTGCCTCTTCTGGACACCTGACACGAACGGAATCATACAATGTGTGGCTGTCCAAGTCCGGCTTCTTTCTCTTAGCATCGCCTTTTCGGGACTCACCTGTGTCGTAGCAGACGTCAGTGCCAGATCCCTTCGCGTGGCTGAATAGCGTTCCGCTGGCCGTGCAGACCCCGCGACTCTGAGCTGTAGCCAGTAGCCCCCGTCTGTACAGGCTGCAGTGAGGAGTAAGCAGAGCGCCCAGAACTAGGCTCAACAAACACAAACTATTATTTGGTGGATTCACATGAAATTTCCATTTTCGTGGCTTCAACGAAGTTATGTATACACTGGGACACATTTGGTGGGTGAAGGAGATGGGATTTTGTTCTGAATTCAACAGATGCCACTGGAGGGCTTTAGGCTTCAGGCAAGTGAGTGACAAGAGCCAGTTCACTTTCTTACAAGATCCTTCTGGCACCCCCCGCCCCGCAGGGCCACTGGACCTCTGGAGAGGTGTCCGAGTCTGGCTGAGATCCACATGGGACCCTCCTGTCCCTGATGAGTCTCAACATTGTGAGGCAGGTGCTGCTCTGATCCCCATTTTACAGATGAGGGGACTGATGTCCCCAGAGACAGAATCGAACCCAGGCCCACCTGTCTGCTAAGCCCAGGCACTTCCCGCAGTGTGGGAAGGGGACACCCAGCATCTCTGGTCCACGCCTCCTGGTACCCAGACCTCTGCAGGCCTCCACAGTGGAGCGGCCTGGCACTTGGGTCCTCTGGGTCACTGTCAGGGCTGGGCAGACACCTGGTCACTGTTGGAAGAAGAGCTGGGAGCCAGGGGTCCCCCCAGGCACTTCCATAGCAGCCTGTTACATGCTTTTGTGTGAATCTTAGGTTTCTTTGTGGGGTTTTGTGCGTGTGTGTGTTTTTAATAAAGATGGGGTCTCGCTCTTGCACAGGCTGGTCTCGAACTCCTGGCCTCAAGTGATCCTCCCACCTCGGCCTCCCAGAGCGTTAGGATTGCAGCCATGAGACACCGCATCCGGCCTCGAATCTCATGTTGGACACACACCAGCTGTGTGACCTTGGCCAAGCCACTTAACATTTCTGAGCCTTCACTTCCTCATGTGCAAAACCGGAATAGTAACATCTCCTACCCCTCAGCGTGATGGGGGAGAATTAGACATAACCGTGTGACTTTCGCTCCAAAAGGCTGGCCAAGGCAGAGGCCCCCTCTCCGCCTGCGACCCTCCCACGTACTGCTTGGCCACTGCCCGCTGCCCAGGCTGGCTTGTTTCTGTGCCCGCCCGGCTCAGGTGCCTTCCGCGCCAGGTGAGAGCGGTCTGGGCCGGAGGGGTCCAGCAGCATCGGTCCCAGCCGGCAGCCCCTTCTGCCCCAGGAGCCCGAGTGAAGGGCAGCCGTTGACGTGAAGGGGAAATTGTCCCGCACGCTGTCCTCACAACCTCGAGGAAGCCAGTGACACACAGGAGTGTGGACATTAATGCAATCGTTGGATAATTCAATCACTTTATAGAAGTTGATCTGTCCTTTTTATTACAATTACTGTGGGCTGGGGTGTTTCGTTCCATCATTGAAAATAAACATCATTTATCATACTTGTAAAGATTAGCCCCCGACAGCTACAGCTCTTGCTTTGCATAAATGTGTATTAATGTCAGCCCTGCCCGCAGTGTGGGGAGAAGTCTATATTTCACAAGACTGATTAGGCCCTGTCACCACTGCTTTAAGTAATGTCTTATCATGACGGATACTCCCCGACTGCGAAGCAGCGGCTGCTCCAGGCGATTTATGGTGGCACCGGAATGAAAAACAGGCCCCGGAAGGTGGGCATCTGTTTCCTCTGGGCCCGAGCCCATTCCCGATGCCGGGCCGCGCCGCCTCCCAAGGCCCCCGCCTGTGGGGGTGTCAGGGCCCAGAGCTCCACACCCAAAGGCCACGGCTGAGCCCCCGTGGGGAGCTCGGTCCGGTCCTCACGTGTCCTCCTTTGACACGCACTGAGGTTCTCTCTCCTCCCCTCTCCCCTGGGGAGACGTGTCTGTCAGGAGCCCACTGCTGACACCCCGGTGGGTCCCCAGCCCAGGCCTCTCCCTGCGCTCGCTCGGCCCGGCACCCACAGCCTGGCCCCTTGCGCGTCCCCCTAGCCGCCCCCGATACACCCCACAGACTCCGCAGCACGCGCAGGACGGTGCCCGACTCCCAGCAGCCAAACGGAATCAGGCCTTGGGCCCTCCAGGGACTGGCTGCTGCCTCCTCCCTCCCGATCCTCCCACTGCGGACCCTGCAGGCCCCAGCCCTGCCGAGCGCATCTCGCCCCCACCCTGTGATGTCACGCGCCAGCTTCTGCGCCTGACCTGCGCCTTCTCCCTGCACCTGTCCACGGAACCACGGAACCCAGCGCCTGCCCAGGGCCCCTGCTCCTGGAGGGGTCAGTCCTGCAAGTGCTCCGACCCGGGGATTGGGCAGAAGTCTTCTTCGTCATCCCTGGGCCCCAGAGTCCTGCACGGTGCTTGGCACAGGGTAGGCGCTGAATGAACTGTGGCTTCAAACAAAACCAACTGGTGTACATGGCAAAGAACCCAGCCGTTTAGGGGACTCTGAGGAGTGCTGGGAGGGAAACCAGGGCCTCTTCGCTCTCCTAGGAGCACAGAATCTAGCTGGAAAACAAACCAAAAGAAAACATACCAAAAAAAAGCAGAAAAGAAAAAAACAGATGTCCACAGGCCAGAACAAGATGAAGCCATCTAGAAACAGGAGGTGTTTCCACCTGGGCAGGAGGCGGGGCCCTGGGTCTGCCTCCCACAAGTGAGCACCCCACAAGCCTCTGGAAAATTTAAAATGTCTCTGCTTCCATTTCTTTAAAATCACTATTGTGATTAAAAAAAAATAACATAAAATTTACCATCTTAACTCTTTTTAAGTGGCCAGCTCAGTTTTCAAGTAGATTCGCATTGTGGCCTGGGCTTCCAGGCTTTTAAGAAGGCTCCCCTGGTCCCCCCAGAGCTGTGCTTCCCACTGAGGTAGCCTCCAGCCTCAAATGGCCATTTAACTTCAAATTAATTAAAACCAAATGTCATTAAAAGGGCGGCTCCACATCCCACTAAACAGCGCTCCACAGCTCCCCCATCAGACAGCGGGACCCACGCGCTCTGTTGGCCAGTGGGGTCTGGCGGCATTTCAGGGGGCCTGGAAGGGGGGGAATAGAGTACGGGGGGCTGCAGGAGGGACCCTGAGAGGACATGGTGACATGGTGACCTTCCCGCAGGCAGGTTTAGGTCACTGAGAATGCGTGATCTGAACAGTCACGTGGGAGGCCAGCCTGGAGTCACGTGTGGGCTCCCGGCTCTGGTGCCCAAGGTGGTGCTGATGCGGATGCCGATGGTTTTCAGTAACGCTGTTATTGTCACGGGCTGGCAATAAAGAAAGACGAAAGTACAAGGGCTGGCTGGTATGCTCAGCAAGGAGAGGTGTGTGCCACGTGAAAGCTGGGACACACCCCAGAGCGGGATTTTGGACGGAAAACGTGAAGGAAGGGCCGACTTGCCAGGGCCACGCTCTGCAGGTGAGAACGTGGGTGTGGAAGCATCTAGGTGATCCCTGGTTTTCCTGTTTTACCGGATTACACTTGTGACCTCACTTGGGACCCAGCGTTCCATAAGCACCGCAGCACTCGGAGTTACACCTCGTCTGATGCTCCCCTGTTTAAGAAATATTGTAATAAATATCATGTAAAATACTTGAACGTTTTTCCTTCAAGGAGTCTGCTCACTGTTTGCGAGGGCAGGGGTTTTCGTCTGCACCCCGGCACCGCACATAGTAGGTGCTCACTGAATACCTGTGCAATGAGTGAACGCAGTCACGGGAAGGAGGGCGGGTGTGGACAGCGTGTGGGAACCTTGGAAGCACAAAGTGGATACCAAGAAGATGCTTTGCTGCGTGAAAGAATCACGGAATGAGCAAATGTAGGAACAGATGAACGACGGTGTTCAGGGCCCTCGGCAGCGCAAGGTGAGGCAGGTGGGAACAGGGCTCAGCCAGGCACCTGGCTGCATCTGGATCTCGCCTTGAACATGGAGCTGCGCCTGCCTGGCTGGGGCCTGGACCTGACGACCCTCTAAAGTCTGCGGCTGTCTCGGTGTCCCCAGCCCCAGCCGGCCCTCACCATCCCTTCATGCCATCCCAGTGGCACCTCTTGTTGGCTCCCGTAAGCTCTTGGGAAGAGCCTGGGCACGCTCTCCACACTACGCCACCTTATGGGACAGGGAACCTGCTCCCCCGCCAGACAGTAGCAGGGGCTTTATCAAGATATAATTCACTTACCAAACAATGCATCCATTTAAAGCGTACGATCCGGTGGTTTTTAGTACACGCACAGGTATACACGGCCAGCGCCACAGTCAGTTTGAGAATGTTTTCATTACTTCGAAAGAAACCCTGTACCCTTTGGCTATCACCTCCACGTCCCCTTCACTGTCCCGTCCCTGGGCCCCATGACCACTGATCTCCTTCTGTCTCCATGGCCAGCCCTGCTGCGGGCTTGCGTGTGGGCAGGATGCATGGTGCGCCTCCTCCTGTCTGGCCTCCCTCACTCAACATTGCTCTCAAGGTGCATCCCTGCGGTGGCGTGGGTCAGCATTTCATTCCTTTTCACAGCTGAATAATGTTCCATGGCATGGGGAAACCACATCTTATTTATCCCTTTGTCCACGGATGGATGTTTGGGTTGTTTCCACCTTTCGGCTGTTATGAACAGTGCTGCTATGAACATTTGGGTACAACTTCCGTACAGACATCTGTTTTCAGTTCTCTCAGATCTGTTCCTAGGAATGGTCACTGGGCCCCACAGAGAGAAAGGAAACCGAGTCTCAGATCCTTCCTCAGCCACCTCAGAGATCAATCCCAATGTGGGCGTGGCCCCCGGGCAGCCTCACGGGGTGCGGGGGGAAGGGGAGCCCAGGCAGCGGGGGCCAGGCAGGAGCGGGTGCCTACTGCCTGCTGGGAGAGGTGCGATGCTCATATTCACAGATGCAATTTCAGAAGCTTCTAGTTTTCTCCAACTAGATCTCTTCACTCACAGTGACCGTGTGGGCGCTGAAGCTGTGTGTGGCTGGGTGAGCCCATAGAGACCGCTCTGCGCATTGCACTGTGCGTGGGAGTGAAGCATGTCACTTTGGGGCTGGAGCACTTACCAGCTGATATGAGACATCCCCCACCTCCCGCCTAGCCCAGTCCCTCTTGCCCTCTGCCATGGTGAGCAGCAATGTTGGAGATGGTGGCTTCTTTATCAGCTTGGGCTCCCAAGTGACTCTTAGGAGCAGTGTTCCAGGATAGAGATGTAACAAGAAATAAACCCTTGATGTTGCAAGCCACAGAGACGGTGGGGATGTTTGTTATTTCAGCACAACCTGGCCTTTCCTCACGGCTGAACCTCCCTCCTCCAGCCCAGATGGTCAGCATCCGTCCTCGCGGACAGCGTGCAGAGCACTGCCCCACCCCCAACCTCAGATGTGTGCAGATCCCCCCAGCCACCCCCAATTGCTGGGCTGGGTGGGGCCCTATCTGAACATCCAGGGCACATGGGAGGGCAAAGGCACTTCTTACCTGGGTTACTTGTCATATGGAGACTCTTTGTCTCCTATCCCCAGACATCACGAATTCCATGAAGAGTCCTCCCTTTGGAGCACTCAGGCTCAGGATCTGAGCCCGTCCAAGCATCAGCGTCTTCATCTGTAAAACTGGGATGGCGAGCGTCCCTACAGGGTGAGACAAGTGCCGTGCACCATTCTCAGAGTCCTGAATGTGGCCCCGGCACAAAGAAAGTATCTGGTAAACACAATCCCAGCCCCAATCCTCTCCCGTTCCCCCTCAATCCCACCCCCCATCCTGGGGAAGGATGAGTCTCTGGTCCCAGTGGGACATGTCCTTTTTCTTTAAGCTATGAGCTTCCCTGGTGTCAGCTGGGGAGCAGGAAGGAAAGGTGCGGAGTGGGGTAAAGGGAAGTCAGGAGGAACGGCACGATGTTTTGAAAGTCAAAGCCAAATGTTAACCTTACTATCTCCTATCTGTTAAGAAGGAGGCTCATCCTCAATTGTCTTTTTTTAATTTTTTTTTTGCAAAGGAGCCCCAATTTGGGGGTTGGGAGGAGGCCGTATCATCCTGATGGCACTGCTGCAGGGAGAGGAAGACAGACTCGGGGTTCCTTCAGCATCTAGAGCAGCCGTCAGGACCACCGGAAAGCAGTCTGGAGCTGCCGAAGGCTCTGCGTGTGAGTGCACGCAGTTCTGAACGACAGGGTCTCCTTCTGCTCTCCCTTTGTCGCCTCAACCATGTGCTCTGACTAAGCCACCCCTGGCTGCTCTCCTGCTCCAGGTCTCTCCTCCTGCTTCCGCTAATCCATCCCCAGTCTGGCCCACACGACGGCAGTAGGCGCTGCTCTTTGCCCCCGGTACCTGTTCTCCCCTCTTCCTTGCTAACAGAACCATGGCTAACAGTCCACTTTCCCAGATGCCCTCGCAGCCTGCAGTCTGCCAATGGGATGTAAGTGGATTCCTGGGAACATTTTGCTTTCCTGAGACACTCGCTCTTCCTTGTTACCTTTTCCTTCACTCCTTCTTTTTCTCCTCCTCCTCCTCCTTCTTCCTGCCTACCCGGAAATGTAGACAGGAGGCTGGCGGGGAGGTGGCAGCCATTTGATAGCCATGCAGCAACCGGAGGATGAAAGCCACACTCCAGGGAGGGGAGCAGAAAGGTAGAAGGCCCTGTCTCATGCATGATGTAGTGGAGCCGGAGGCAGATCTGGACTTTCACCTCCAAGTCCTGTGAAAAACAAAGCAAAGCAACAAGAAAAACCCTATTTAGTTGAGCCACTGAAGTCCAATTTTTGCTTCTTGCAAATAACTGTGGTCCTAACCGGAAACGTAAACTGAAGCTCCGATTAGGCCACTTCCCTGCTCAAGAGGCAGCACAGGGATTCCCGTCCTCTGCCACATCGTGTCTGAATGCGTTAGCCTGCACTCGTGGGTATCTGTGATCCATCCCCACTCCTCCTGGGTCCCCAGGGCAGGGAGATTCACTTGCTCCTGGCCCCCTTTCGTTCCCCAGTTCCACCTGGCACCTCCTCCCCACTGGGAGCCGCTCCAGTCTTGGAAAGCCGCCCCAGCCCCCCAGACTGGCTGACATGGGCAGCACCTCCACCCCCCGCTCTGGCCAGCTTCAGGCCGGTGGAAGTTGAGCCTCTTTCTTTGCTGCAACCCCTGACCCCTGGTTCAGGACAAAGCCCCGAATGCATGCCATTGACACTTCACAGATGTCTTCAGAAAGCATGGCTATAGCGAGTTTGTAATGATGTTTAATATGCTATATATGGTATGGAACATACTTTATGTGACACATAAAGGTAATAATAAGTGTCATTGATTGGCCATCCACTCTGTGATACTGTATTAAGCATTTAATTTTTTAAAAAAACACTATCTTTTTTCCTGTATACCAAAAGAATATTGTCTATTGAATACAGAAAAATACGTTCGATCGTCCTCCCAAGTCCTGCACTGGTAACGTTTGGACAATTATGTTGTAAGATTGATATGGCACATTATATATAGACAGAGAGGAAGGAAAAGAGAGAGAGAAAAGGATCACTATATAATAGATTTTTTTGTTAATATTCAAGGAGCTGATTATCTTTTCACTAGGCATTTTAAATTTACTTCCTAACGTCATGCATATCCACATTTAACACATGAAAATACTGAGGCTCAGAGATGCAGACCGACATGCCCCAAATCACGCAGCTACCGTGGTGGCAGGGGACAAATTTAACACAGGTCTGTGGAACTCCAAAGCCTGTGTTCTTTTATTTATTTATTTATTTTGAGACAGAGTCTTGCTCTGTCACCCCAGGTAGAGTGGAGTGGCATCATCAGGCCTCACGGCAAGCTCAAACTCCTGAGCTCAAGCGATCCTCCTGCCTCAGCCTCCCAAGTAGCTGGGACTACAGGCATGTGCCTTGACACCCATTTAATTTTTCTATTTTTAGCAGAGACGGGTCTTGCTCTTTCTCAGGCTGGTCTCCAACTCCTAAGTTCAAGCGATCCTCCTGCCTCGGCCTCCCAGAGTGCTAGGATTACAGGCGTGAGCCACTGTACCCGGCCTCAAAGCCTGTGTTTGTTCCACATATTTGATTTTAAGTATTCATACATAAGACAAATCACATAAAATGCATACTACATAGTTTATATGCTAATGCGGCCGTCAACTGTTTGATATACACCTGTATACATACACCTGTGTACCTTTTGCCTGGAGTCCATGGACCTCTGAGGAGAACACAGATGGGCTTCAATGGCCTGCGAGCCCCTGGAAAGTTGTTCACAAGGTTTTCTGTGTATGTCTGAGTGGCAAGTTTTATAAGGGAGCATTTATAGCTTCGTGAGATTTTTACAGGGCCTGTGACCCTACACCAGCCAGGAAGCACTGACGTATTGTATGCAGGTGTCCATACCAGGCTAGATGAGGCATAAACTAATGTAGTCACTTGTCACCCAGTGTGCAACTGTGCTCTCCAAGCCCAGCCTGCAAGCTCTCACATCTGGAGGGACTGGCTGTGCTCAGTGTGTGGAAGTCCAGCAGGAGGAGTCCCAGAGCAGATGGTCAGAGAGAACCAATGCACTAGGGGCTGCCACAGGGACCAGTGGGGACAGGACGGGGGCATGGGGAAAAGGTGGGCTTGTCACAGGTGAGACACAGCTCTGAGAGGGGGTGCCCAGGAGCCTGAGCCTCTGACCCAGGACAAATGCTCCCTGGGAAGTGGGAGATTTTCCTTTCAGCTCTTGCTGGGCCTCGGAGGGGTCAGAACACAGAAACTGGGCTCCTGGGCACCTCAGCACTGGATCCGGATCGAGCACGAACTAACCCGATCCTGGGCAAATCACGTCAGCTCCCCGGGCCTCAGTTTCGCCACATACAAAATTAGTTGCCTTGGTTAGAATCAAAGCACGACTAAAACATCATGCCTTTAGCTGAAGAGCCAGGGACTGTGGCTGAGGTCCTACCTCAGCAGAGCTGGCTGCTGCCATTGGCTTGGTAGTTGGTTTCTCAACCTGGGGCCCCACTTACTGCTGCCCATGCCCCCCCCAGAGGCTGAGAAAGGAGGCCGTGGGCGGACAGGAGGAGGGGCCCAAGAGAGGAGGGGACGCTGGGAAGGCTGTGAGTCCACGCCTGTTTGCTTGTCCTCCGTAACCACAGAGCGGGCGCCGTGTTCGTTCCTGGCGCTGCCATAACAAGGCTCCATAAACCAGTTGGCTTAAAACAATAGAAACTTACCATATCACAGTTCTGGAAGCTACAAAGTCTGAAATCAAGGTGCCAGCCGGTGCTGCTCCCTCTGAAGCCTGCAGGACGAGCCTTCCTGGCCTGTCCCCAGCTCCCAGTGTGGCTGGCAGCAGTTGGCGTTCCTTGGCTTGCAGCTGCGTCACTCCAGTCTCTGCGCCCATCTTCGTATGGCCTCTCCCTGGTCTGTCTTTGGTGACGCTTTTCTTATGAGGACACCAGTCATACTGGACTAGCGGCCCACCTTTAGATTACGGCCTCATCTTACCTAGCTACATCTGCAAGGACCCTATTTCCAAATGAGGCCACATTCTGAGGTAGTGGGGGTCAGGACTTCAACATACCTTTTTTGTGGGGCAGGGGACACAATTCCACTCCTAACAGTGCCCAGTAAATATCTGGTGACTGAGGGAGAGACAGACGGGCACAGGCTCCGGGCAGGTCTTTGCTAGGAGGAGATTGCCAGGCAGATAAAATTGAACTTCTTGGGACATGATTTTCGAATAGTTGCTGCTCCGTGGGAAGAAGCCCACGAACCACGCTGGAAAGACTCAGTCAGGGATGCAGAGCGGGCAGCTGCGGGTCAGGGCGAGCAAAGCCACGTGGGCATCTGCCAGAGCGCGGGAGACCGTGCGGAGAAGCCAGCGGGACGTGGGCTGTGCAGTGACGAGAGACCCACTGGGCACGGCCCGCACTGGCTTTTTGTTGGGATGTTGTTATTTTTGTCTTTCTTTTACTTTGTTGAAAAAAATGTTTTTTTTTTTTTCACATCTGCAGAATATAACTGTGTTTCATAATTTTTACGTGGCTGATTTTGTGTACCTTTGACAGTTTAATCACATTTCAGACATAACGTTTGACCTTGTAACTCTTACTTTTTTGAATTTAGCCTAAAGAAATCTGTTTTTTTAGCCAGCTATGGTGTTTGGAATTGTCTAGGCTCCTTGAACCCTTTATCCTGGGGGGTCAAGAATTCTGAACAGCTGGAGTATAAAGACCATCACATAAAATGAAGGCAGGTGTGACTTGGTTCAGCTCTGCAGCGCAATGGCGATTGAGGTCAGGAACTTCTACTTCTAAGACAAGTCTTTTAGTCCGTGGGGCAATTTATATTTTAGAAATGTCCCGACAGCTGCCCTTATTTGGAATTTATCTGTTTCAACTGTTCTCTGGCTCCTTGCTAGTCAGGGTTTAGTGCAGGGAACGGAAATCATGCCAGGTATTTTAAGCAGAAAGGGATTTAATATAGGGAATTAAAAGTTTACAAAATTATCTGAAGGGGTAGAGGGGTCAGTTCCAGCCTAGGTCTCCAGGAATGGCTACCAGAGCACTGAGGAACAGGAAATTAACTCCAGGAACACACCGTCATAGCCTTGACCCAGGGATCAGGAAGCTGGGATTAGGGAGCTGCTGCTGCCCATACGGCCTCAATTCTGGGTCATGGAGACAGCTACCTTGTGACCCATGAAGCTGGTGGCTGGTCACCAGGATGCTGAATCTGGCCACTGCTGCAGCTGCCTTTCAATACTGTGGAGCAGGAGGCTGGACACTGGTCTTTCTCGTTTGCCTTCTGTCTTCTCACCTTATATAAGTGCTTCTCTTCAGCAGAACTGATTTTGTGTCCAGGACCCTGGGATATGTTTAAGCTTTCAAATCTCTGCGGTGGGGGAGGCACTCCAAGGAAGGAGGAAGGGGCTGCTAGGCCCATGGCTGTATCCTGCTGATTGGACTTCCTTTGCTGCGGGCCGGAGGGAGCCATTCCCGAACAGAGGGGAGCAGAAAATACAAACCCTCAAAGGAGAGAGAATACAAGAACGGCAGCCTCCTTGCACGGCATGGAACTGAAAGTGGGGCTCCTTTCTCTAAGTGGGGCAGGGCTTTCAGGGCACTGAAGCCAAAGAAGCATGCCTTCGGGCAGCGCTGCCTGATAGAACTTTCTGCAGCGATGGGAATGTTCATCGCGGTGCCACCCAAGACAGTCGTCACCAGCCCCGTGTGGCTACTGAAATGTGGCTCGTGAGACCAAGTAACTGAATTTTTACTTTTCATTAAGTTAAATGTACATAGTCACAAGGGGTAGTGGCCACCATATTGGACAACGCACTCCTGGCGGTGTCCAGAGAGATAGAGCCAGCGCCCTGACCCCCCAGCTCTGTGGAAGGCTGGTTCTGGCAGGGTTCGGATAGGCCCAGAGGTGAAAACACCAGGGACCGGCAGAGCCACCCAAAGAGGGAGCGGCAGGGTGGCAGAGGGGCCTCTCCTGGAGGGGCCGGTGTGTTGGAACCAGAGGAGGGAGCAGGACACAGGTTCACCCCAGGAGAGGAGGCAGAAGCCAAATCCTCAGAATGAAGAAGACCCGGGGGTCCAGAGGGCTGGAATGGCAGGAGGAGAAATCCAGGAAGAACGGATCCGGGAAGCCTGCACAGGGAACATAGCCATGCCGGCCCCTTGCCCTTAGCCAAGTGCGATGCTTGCGGGGCTTCCAGCCTACGGAACGCTAAGAGGATACATTTGCGGTGTTTAAGCTGCCACCGTTGTGGTAACTTGTCACAGTGGCAATGGGAAACGAGCACTCTTGGTTACTAGTCCACGTGTGATCCTGTCCCATCTGCGGGCCAGGTGGGATCACCAGGGCTGCTTAAAGTGAATCCTTTGTCCACTCCCACTGTTGGCTTCACAGCAGTCTGGTCCAGGCTCTGCTCCTGCCCTGCCACTCTGTGACTGGACCTGTGATTGCACTGGGCCCACTCAGATAATCCAGAATAATCTCCCCGTCTCAAAATGCTCGATCTAGTCACATCTGAGAAGTCCCTTTTGCCATGTAAGGCAATGTTTTCACAGGTCCCGGAAGTTAGGACATGGGCATCTTTGGGGTTCCACACCCCATTGTCCATCCCACTGTCGTCCCTGGCATTCCTTTCCCTCCCCTTCCCCAGCCAGCTTGCAGTTGTTGCTTCAGAGAAGGACAGCAGGGCGGTAGAAGAATAGAGTCATTCTCTCTTTGTAAGTGGCAAAAGCTTGGTCTTGAGGGAACGGCACCAGCCAGCCAGGGAGAACTGGCGCAATGAGCAGGCCGTTGTCAAAGAAAACGCCCCTGGGTTTGGGCGGCGGAGTCTCCGAGGGGAGGGTCTGCACCCCACTCCCCTGGACTGAGCAACGCGGCATGTTAGACCGCAGGCTGATCTGGAAGGTCAAGGGCACAGGAAACATGTGTCTCCGGAGCAGTCAGAACGGCAGGCTCGGCTGCATCAACGACACCCCCAAATCACAGTGGCATCAGCAAACGAGGTGACTCACGGTCACTCCGCACCCACTGTACCCACTCCACCCCGGCACCTCACGGGGGCACAGGGACAGCCGGCAGCATCCGAAGCGTCACATGGTCACCACGGCAAAGGAAATCTCACTTTGGCTCTGAAGGCTTCTGCTGAGGGATGCCCCTGGTCACTTCTAACTTTTCTCGGCCAAAGCAAGTCACAGGCCGCATTAACTCTAAGAGGAAGAGGGGTGCCTCGTTGCCTGGAGACAGAACTGGGAATGTTTGGTGGTCAGAGCTGGAGACCACCAGGGCCCCAGTCCCAGGCAGAGCTCCAGGGAGGTCTGTGTGTGGAGACAGGCCTGGGACAGGCCCACAGGCGACCAGGTGGCATTTGAGAGGGTGATTTGAAGGGGCTGAACAGAGTGGCCTGGTGAACCAGCAGCAGCCAGAGGACGCGTCCCTGCCAATGCCAGGTGGGCTGTGGCGACGCCGTGCCCCAGGGAAGAGCTGGGGACTCTGGCTGCACTGAGATGACCACGCTGGAGCAGGGGCTCTGCACGGAAGCCGCGTTCCGTTCCCAGCCTGAGCGGCAGGCAGGGTCCCCACCACCCCGCACCTGGATAGAAGCTGAGGGCTGACGCTGGGGACACGCAGGTAACGTGACTGAGGCCTGTGCACCACGTGACATGCTGGACATGCCTACCATGAAGTCACTTGATCACAGCTTTCTGACATTTTAAAAACTATCCTTAGTGACTAAAAGTTTTAACAGTGATTTAAATCAGTTAAAATCCAAACACACTGTGCTTGACAAAGTGCAAACATACTTTTATTTGCTAACCACTAATTTGGGGGAAAGGGCTATCTCTCCTGGCCTTATCTTGACTGCTTTGGGGGAACTTGGCCAGAGAAGGAGGTGAGATAAGGGGCAGACGAGGTGTTGTTGAGCTTCCAGAATGTTCCAGGGACAGTGCTGGCAACTCAGCGGACCTTAACTCACATGAGCCTGCCAGGAACGAGGGTCTGAGATATTCAGGAGCTTGCACCAGTCACTCGGCTCCCAGGGCTGAAATCAAGACTCGAACCCGTGCTGGTCTGGCTCATCCATCGCCCGTTGGCTCAGCCCCTCACTCCAGCTGCTTCTTAGAAGACCGGGGCCGGGCCAGGCCCTCAGGGTCAGAGCTCACAGGGACACCCCTCACAGAGCTCTCAGGCAGGGGACCGCAAGGAGAGTCAGAGGACATCAGTCCACGCCGCCACCTCCTGCTTGCTCTGCCCTGTGTGCAGATGGTGGTTTACGGTGCTCCCATGCTAGGCCGAGAAAGGCTGTCCACAGTCGGAAACAGAAGCTTCCAGTGCAGGAAGTGGGATCCCAGTTTAACCACTTGCAGAGTGGCCCATGGGACCAGCACGGGTGTATCTCGGGCAACCTGTGCCATCGGGTCCTGAGCTCCCCACAGGTTAAAATGGACAAACAGGGGGGCCAGCCCACCTCTGTTTCCAGTGTCAGGGAGTTGAGCTCAGTGGCCTGGGGTCCCCAGTGACCCAGATGGCCTGGCCAGTGAGTAATACTGCATAGGAATCCTCTGATTAGGGGGTGACTCTCAGATCCTGCACCTGGGAACCGAGAGCCAACAACAAACCAACCCGGCTCGACCTTCTGTGGGGTGGAAGCTGGCCCTCCAGTCCATCCTGGAATTCTGGGGTGCTGTAGTCTTCTGCAGTTCTCACCACAGCTCTGCCTGGGGGGTCGAGCAGGTGTTTTGTTTGTTCATTTATTTTGCTTTTGTTTTTAAAAGATGGGGTTTCACTCTGTCACTCAGGCTGGAGTGCAGTGGCATGATCGTAGTTTACCACAGCCTCGAACACCTCCTGTCTCAGCCTCCTGGGTACCTAGGACTACAGGAACTCACCACCATGCCTAGATTTTTAAAAATATTTTTGTAGAGATGGGGGTCTTGCTATATTGCCCAGTCTGGTCTTGAACTCCTGGCCTCAAGCAATCCTCCTGCCTCAGCCTCCCAAAGTGCTGGGATTATAGCATGAGCCACTGCGCCTGGCCCCCATTTGTTCGTTTTATCCCAACTGTTCAAAGGTTAAATCTAGGCACAAAAAGCTGGTGTACGTGCAGCAGAGACGGCCCTTTGTGGTGTGGGGTGCAGGACCCAGGACTGCTGATTCCCCACGGCCCCAGTGCTCCCCTGTGAAGTGTAACAGAATATTTACAGGACAGAAATATTTCCTGGGGTGGCAGCCAAATATTTCTTGGGTGGTCATAAAAGAGGCCCCACTCTCACAAGTCACCCCCCGATGCCCACGAGCATTGCTGTATCGGTCTGGACACTGGGGTTAGGACACTAGCCCTGTGGGTCCTCCAACAAAGAACCAGCAGCTGGAGGAGCCCCCGTGGCACACGTGGCCTGGGCTGGGGCCCGTGCCTAAGAGAACAGGGAGGAAGCCCGCTTGAGAGGAGTGGGCCAGGAAGAACGGTCTCTCTTCCATCAGAGAAGGACAAGAAGAGAGCATTTCTCCCGCTCGTTCACGGAAACTCCAGTGCCACAAACCCTCCCCCAAACAATCCAACAACAAGAACAACTGTTCCAGGTACTGCCGTTTCCCGCACTCCGGGGCCCTCACCCACGCGGGGGTTGACGTGCATGTGTCCAGAGTTCTCCCCCACCAGGCCCACGTGGCGTGAGTATTTGTGCGCCTCTGGGGAAGACCTTTCTTGTGTCTCCTGCTGGTATGTCTAGCCACCTGCAGGGGAGGCCAAGGCCCGGCACGGGCAGGGGACCACCACGGGGAGGGCTCCTTGCTGAGGAGGCTCAGCTGCAGCCCTGCTGTGCCCTGGCAGGGGCACACCCCTGCCCTCCTCGGGTGCTTCCTGTGCCCTTCCCTGAAGCAAACTCTCTGTGGACTCAAAGGAAGGAGTGTCTGGGCGACCGAGCCAAGGCCGTTCCACAGCACAGAGTTTGTCTTGGGGGCTGTATGAGTGTAGATGCCTCTCTCACTGTCCTGGGACTCCTGGGGGCTGGGGGCTGCCTGTCGCTCAGAAAGCTCCCTCCTCCCATCCCCTTCTCTCTCCACTCCTCCACTTCCTGCTGTCCTCTCTCTCTATACCTCTTCCCTTCTGGAGTCTCCTCCTCACCCCTCTTCTCCAAGTTCTCATTGGATGGAGGAATATTCAAGTCGGCTCCTTTCAGGTTAAAAGTGTGCCTTGTAACACAGCCTTGCGTGAATACAGCTGCTCTCCACCATAGCATTAAGGCCAAGAGAGCACTTGCTCCACCCTCGACCCCTGGTGGTGGTGGTGATGGGGCAGTCCACCATGTACGGATGTTCTGGTTGTGCACTGCACAAAGGCTTTACATCTAAGGTGGTACCATTCTCATCAAAGGTGTATATTAACTTAGATGAGAGCTGTAGGACCTCCTATTTGGGTCCTGAAGTTGTGAGAGAGAACCCCTTGCTATAAAAACCCACAGAACACCATCTCTCTCCTAGCTCCAGTAGTCTGGGCCAATTAGAAAAAAATCTCTTCCTATACCCCTTATTACCATCTGCTGGAAGTTGCAATAAGCAGTGTATTGGTTGGCTCAGGCTGCCATAACAAAATACCGTGGACTAGGTGGCTTAAACAACAGCAAGTTATTTTTTCACAGTTCTAGAGGCTCAAGTCCAAGATCAAGGTTTCTGTGAGGACTCTCTTTCTGGCTTGCAGACGGCCACCTTCTTGCTGTGCCCTCACGTGGCCTTTCTCTGTTGGGATGGGGGCTGGGGGAGGGATGGAGCGAGAGAGCTCTGTTGTCTCCTCCTCTTCTTATACACTAGACCCGCCAGATCAAAGCCTCTCTCCAAACACTGTCACACTGGGAGTTAGGCTTCTGCATATGAGGTTTTGGGATGCAATTCAGTCCATGACCTCACTATACAAAAGTAGGATGACAATGACCAATGTCCAGTGTGTCCCTGAGGGTGCAAAGCACAGCCTGCGCAGGTCTGCGCCCCTGCGGGGAGCGTCCACACACCGCCGTCCGCACATCGCCACCCGCACACCATCGTTGCACAAGCACATGCTTGCTGCAGCTGCGCCTCCTCCTGACCTGCCCTTCCAGGGTCTCCTGGGGTCCTTCTTGCCCTAGACCCTTGCGCTCCTGGACTCTAAGTCGCCTGGTGGGAGGGCGCCATTGCCAAGCACCTGCGGGCTGCCTGTCTGCGGGTGTGAGAAGTATGAGTGTATGACCTTGCATGGCCTCGGTGCACTCTGCCCTGGAAAGCTCTGGAAAGCTCCTGCAGGCAGAACCAGACAGAGCCAAGGTTGCTCCACATAACAGCCATTCCGCCTGACTCCCAGCAGGACGCAATAACTTATTAATAAAAAGATTTTGGGGTCATATAACTGCTGTTCTGGTGAATTAAGCAGGATCCCACTGATAAAACCACACAATCAGCATCCCACCCCCCACCTCCATCCTGCCTTTACAAGAGGGCCCCCAGGTGTCCCCGAACCCTGCCCGAGGGGGAGGCTGCCTGCGTGCCCCCAGGCCTAGGGACAGAGCGTGACGGGCTGTGAGCAGTCTGTCGGGAGGAGCCTTATTCTGGTTCATGCAGAGACTCACATGGGCCGGGTCGGCCGTCCTCACTTCATTGTTTACATCCCGTGGCAGTGGCCCCAGGTCTCTCCCACGTCTCTTGCAGACACTCTATCCTCTTTTCCAGAAGATTCTTTTTCTTCCTGAGGCCCTCTGACTCCCAGGTGGAAGCTGCCCCGACAGGTAGGCGTGTTGCTTGATGATAGGGCAGGACACCGGGAATTCCTGAGAGCCCCACGGACTACCCCAGGAATACCACCGGCCCAGGTGTGGCCCCACTAATCCATCTGAGCCACGGGAGATGTTCTGTCCCCTGTGTGACACTCGGCCAAGCACCGCGTCGTGTGCCAGCTTTCTGTCCTGGCACCAGCAGCCATTCTCCTAGAACTTACGGCTGGAGGTGTGGGAAGATTGCAGTTTCCAAAATCATGCACAGACCCATGTCCAGACCCAGCACGTCGCCTGACAACCAGGCCTTGGCTGGCCCACGTGCCCCTGTCCCTTCCGAGGGCCTGTGCCTGTTCCTGGCAGCTGGCTTTGGCCACCCTGCTCACGCAGGCATGCTCCCACCTCTTTGAGAGCCTCTGGGGGAGGGCCAGGCGCCCAGGCCCTTTCTCCCCCAAGTAACATCAGAGAGCAGATGCGGACCTTGGGAAGCCTGGCTGCGCCCAAATCCCAGGACAAACGACTACGGCAGGGAGCAGAGACACCTAAGTCCACCCCAGTGGCAGCCAGTCCCAGCCCCTCCACAGTGGCCGGTCACAGTCATCTCGTTCCACGAGAATGAACTTGGTGGGTTGCATTTGTTCATTCAGCACACGCACTCTGCACAGGCAGGCCCTGCGCATGGCTCTGCGGATGCCGAAATGGAGAAGACCCGAGTTCCTCCCATCAAGGAGCTCACAGTCTGTGAAGGGACACGGGAGAGGGGCCTGGTCATTACAGCACATGAGGCAGCTGCCAGGGTTCCTGGGGAAATGCAGGAGGGCTTCCCGGAGGAGGACACATTTGAAACGATTCTAAAAAAAATTTTTTTTGTTTTATTTTGGCATAATTTCAGACTTACAGAAGAGTTGCAAGAATAAGAAAAATTTCACATGGCCTTCATTCAAAATCCCCAAACATCAACATTTTACTCCATTTGTCGTACTCTGCTCCCCCTCCCACCTACCTGCCTGCAACTGAACACCTCATTGTGTGTTACTAAAAGCAAGAATGTTTTTTTATACAATCATGGTATAATGACCAAAATCAGGACATTAACATTGATAAAATATTACCTAATCTACGGACATCTTTCAGATTTGTCGAACGGCCCCAGTAAGGCCCTTCACAGCACATGAAAACCCAGGGTCGGGTGTCTCATTGCTAGTACTCTTTGCCCTGGAACAGTTGTGCAATGTGTCAGGAATGCAAATTTCCTGACATTATCACCTTTGAAGAGTCTGAGCCAGTTATTTTGCAGAATGTTCCCTGATCTGAGGTTGTCCGATGCGTTGCCATGGTTCCTTCCAGGGTATGCACTTCGTCACGAAGACCCCAGAAGGGACTTGTGTCCTCCTCGGCACATGTTATCAGGAGGCACATGGTGTCAGTCTGTCCCGCTGGTGGTGATGTTCACTTCGATAATTTGGTTAAGATGGTATCCTCCAGACTTTTCCACTATAATGTTACTATTTTTCCCCTTGAAATTTGTGACTGGGTGTGCTTTAAAAAATACTGAAACAGTACATACCCCTTGTAATAAGTCCAAATAATAAAACAAAGGCACCTCCTCCAATCCTGTAACTCTTAACAATTTAGTGAGCATCTATATTTTTCCAGAATTTTTCCCAATATGTATACATATTTTTTAACAAATACGGTAGGATCTTACACAAATAACTTTTGCAACTTAGCTATTTTGTCTAACATAAAATTACAGTAGTATGTATTGTTCATCATTGTTTTAATTTTCCTTTTAATTATGACTAGTGAGAGTGAAACTCTTTCCACATAATTCTCAATTATTAGTATTTCTTTTGTGATCGCCTGGTCGTGTCTTCCTCCCGTTAATTGGCTAGTTTGTCTCATCCGTGCTGTGTTGCAGGTGTTCTCTGTACACACACCTATAACGGAGGCTTAAAGGACAATTAAGAGTTATTAATAACAAAAGGACTTTGTTCTGCAGCAAGTGGAAGGTTCTGTGCATGGGACCTGCCCAGGCAGACTTGGATTCTAGAAAGATCAGGGTGCGTCCTCTGGAGAAGGGTGAGGCACAGAGGGGACCCCGGCTTGCAAACCAAGAGGCAAGCCAGGCTTTTCAAAGCCCCTTTCATCTGGGGGAGTTTGAGATGGTAGAAAGCAGAGTTCTGGAGAACTCCAGAAAACCGGGCCATCGGGGACAGAGCTGGAGTCCAGCCCTAATGGGCCTTTCAGTATCATTACCCCCATTAGAGCTTTATTGTATTAGTTATAGCTAATTTACATTTTACTGAGGCATTGAAAACAGATTGCAGATGTTTGGAAACAGATGTTATCCTAATGTTAAGGCAAAACCATGAATATTTATGATGATTACTGCCCGGATCAAATTACCCCGCCGAAGCAGGAGGCTGGCATGTTCTAAAAACTTTGGCAGACCGGCCAGGGAAGACAGAAAAGTATTGATGAACTTTTGGGCACAGTTCAATTTTCCTTCACGTGGGCTACATTTTTTTCTGCCTTCCCATGGACCTGGGAACAGAGATTGGTTGTTGGGGAACCAATTTAGTGATTTTCCTGCTGTTCGTATTAATTGGCCAAGTCAGGATTTTCGTCTGGTTTTTTCCACACTCCCCTTCTTGGAGAAGGGTCTGCCAAGCCCTGTCTAACCTATGAGGGTGGGCACCTCCCAGGCTACAACGGAAGGCTGGGCTTCTCTGCCCTTCTCCCCCCAACCTGCCAGGGCCCGGGGAGCCACCAGGGGCCAGGTCAGGCCTCAGGGGCAAGTGGAGCTGGCAGATGTCCCCGCAGGAGGTTGTGAGGGCTCTAGGCTGACCTGCTGCCAAGCAGAGCTCATTCTCTCCTGCCACCCGCAAGGGCAGAAATGCCAGAGACAGGGCTATTCCTTTGCTGTCTTCAAGAGACCCCACCCTGAATTCAGGGAAAGTGTTGAGGAGCCTTCACTGGAGAGAGGTGCTGACCCAGGCCCCTCGGAGTCCTCTGACCATCCTTGCGCCCCGTCCTGAAGCACTCTTACACTTACTCTCTGCACCTGCAGCTCTCGGAGACTCCAGGTACAGAGAATCCAGTGTGGGAGCCGACTCCCTGCCCTGCCTCCACCCCGAAGGGACGGCCCGAATGGGAGACGGGCCCTTTGGCCTCAGGAGGAGCAATCCCCGGGCGTAGCTTACTCTGCAGAATCCCCCCTGGCGCCAGGCTGAAGCTCAGCCTTCTGTCCTTCCTTGTCCAATCTCCTTTCGGGTTTCTCTTGGGGCCACTTGCTTGGTACATCCCCTGCTCCGGGGCCCCTCCCAGGCCCGCCCGTGGGGAGTCCTACCTGAGACATCGAGGGTCCATTCTGTGCCATCCCCTACCCAGTGTTGGGGATGAGGAGATGATGGAGGGACAGATCTGGTGCGAGAGAAGCTCAGGACAGGTGGTGCGGACGTTTGCAGGAGCTGAGAGGCAGGCCCCTAGGGCAGGGAGGGTGCTTCCATCCTGTGGTGCTCAGCCAAAGGACAACTGCCAGCAACACATGCTGTCAACCTTGGGCAAGACTGCTGGTCACATCCTGGCCCAGGATTGTCTCACAGTAGTCCTGCAAGGTGGGTGTCATCAGCCCCATTTCCCTCCTGGGACACCTGAATCTCAGGGATGTCGAATGACTCACCCAGGGATGTTTATTCATTAATAAACTTTGATCAAGTGCCTCCTAGGGTGTCAGGGACTGTGCTAGGTGCTTGGAAATCATGGCCGGCCAATAGGAGCTGTCCCTGTCCTCATGGTTAGACTCGATGGGGAAGATAACTGTTTACATACATAATATGGAAACACACAATAAAGACAGATTTCCAAGCTGTGATAACTGCCCTGAAAGTGCACATTGTTCTGCGAGCACCCACGCTGGGGACTGGCCGGAGGAGGTGAGAGTGAGGGAGGACAGGCACACCAGGGCGAGGAAGTGGGATGGGGGCCCTCAGGCAGAGGGACAGCATGTGCAAAGGCCCTAGGTAGGAGGAGCTCCGCGTGTTCTGGGAGCTACAAGGAGGAAACATGGCTGGAGGTGGCTGGAGGGGTTGGCAGTGGGAGAGGCCGGCAGGAGCAGGGCAGGCTGCTGTGGGCTTGGTCTCCTTCTGAGAGCCCTGGCGTGCCACGGGCAGAAAGGAGGGAGGGGAGGAAGAGGGGAAGAGTGCTAAAAACTCAGCTAAGCCAACAGGAAACCAACAAGTGATGCTGAAGTGGACACAGTAAGAACGTAGCTGTAAGCATGTTGTTTAACAATAAGGTTGTCGGCACCGGAAGAAACAGTTGAAAGGGTGAAGAATCGAAAGCCATTGGCTTGTTTCGGAGCAGCAGGGAGGAGACTGCTGCATAAGCCTCTTAGTAATAGCTGATTCAAAAACTGTGTGCATATACGGTGTAATTTTGGTAATAGATAACACTAATTTTAAAACAATGAAATTAGTTAAAATAAAAAGTTGGGGAAATGAGAACTTATGGATACCATGTTGTAGGAGGCAAGCCAT
Source organism: Avahi laniger (assembly GCA_963575035.1). Classification (NCBI taxonomy): domain Eukaryota; kingdom Metazoa; phylum Chordata; class Mammalia; order Primates; family Indriidae; genus Avahi; species Avahi laniger. The sequence goes on from CAUYSK010060696.1 coordinate 39,312, forward strand.
AACAATAGCAGATTATGCCAACGGTTCCCTGCCCCCATGCAATTCTCCCAAGAGATCCTTCCTGCCCTGGGAGAAGAGGACAGCTGACCAGCGCTCTCCTGGGAGGAGGCTGCCAGCTCCAGCCAAGGAAAGCTTTTCGATGTTTTGATTGTTTGGGGCAAACAGTCAATCTGTTCAAGAGATAAATATCTTTTCAAGAGATAAATGAAGGCTTTGGTGCATGATCCCTTCCAAACACTTAAAATAACAACCCTTGGTTAAACAGTCCCCAGCACAGAGCTATGAGTGTGTGACAAGAGCTGATAGCAGGTGGCTGTGTAAACAGTAGCAGCAACTTGTGAAGTGGTTTAGTGCATGGCTTTGCCCTCTGCTAGTTTCTCTAAAAAGCAAGCACTCTATTTATAGATTACGCAGCCAGATGGCTGAATTCAGGAATTTCGTGTCACACAGGTATGAAATAGCCAAGCAAATATGGTGCCTTGTACTAAGTCATTTGTGTTAACACTATAAATACACAGCTGGCTACTATAGTTACATAGCAAGTAAAGGTTGCGTGCTGATAGCTATGCAAACGGAGTTCCTTGTAAAAGGCTATTTGTTCACTTCTGTATTTATCTAGCTAGTCCCTGTATTTTCATAGTAGGAGATTGTCTGAAATGCAAACGTAATATGAGTATGCTTGAAACCAACCCTGGCAGCCCTGCAAATACAGGCATTAATTAATTTTTATAGGTCCTTACTATTTACAGATTCTGTATTTGTGAATTCATCTTCTTGCTAAAATTCCTCTGCAACCCTGAAATCAATATTCACAGTGCTTTTCTGGTCATGTGCAAACAGGCACAGTGTGGCAAAGTTGAGTCCTCCTGTGCACGCTGTCCCGCCGAGGTTGAACGAGGCCATGCTCTGCCTTCTTGTTTCAGCTCTCATGCTGAAAACAAGCATCCTTTTCAAGTTCTATTTTTAGGGCCACGATTTTCACATTATTTTGTGCTTTTTTTTATTGATGATATTGCTGTTTAAAATGCCCCCAGACCTAGTGCTGAAGTGCTGTCCAGTGTTCCTAGGTTTGAGAAGGCTGTGAGTGCCTTACGGTGTTAGATAAGTTTCATTCAGGCACGAGTTGTGTGCTGTTCGCTGTGAGCTCAGTGTTGGTGAGTCAGCGTCATGTATTGTTGAAACACTCAAAGAACAAGGTATGTATTGACTGGCTGGCAAAAATGTTGTGACCAGTTGCTGGAGGGAATCTAACCCTATATTTTCCCCAAGGGGTAATGCACTAATTCGGTGTTCACCATGATGTTGTAGACCACAGCTTCTGAGAATCACTAGGATCAGCTGTAGTTACACTTAGCAGGTGATGTGGTTGTCTCCCAACATCCACACCACCCTTTCCCATGTGACACAATCAGCCTTACAGTTTGGGTGGACTTGACATCACCCTTAGATCCAAGGATGGACCCAAATTGACCTAATCAAATTCTTGTCCTAGCCCACTTGTTGCAGTGATTGTGTTCAGTGACAAGATGGTGCTCTAAGTGGGTCCAATCAGAGTAGTTTGTCTTAAATTAGATTTCCCAGAGGCAAGGTTGCCTATACACAAACACACACACACGCACATACACACACACACACAGAGGACACCCAACTAAATTTGAATTTCAGATAACAATAAATATTTTTAGTATAAGTATATCCCAGGTGTTGAATGGGACATACTTATACTAAAAATTATGTGTTGTGCGTGTGAAATTCAAATTTGACTGGGCTTTTTTAAATTTTTATTTTCTTTTTTATTATTACACATTATGATTGTTAACTGTGTCTTCAGTTGCTAAATCCGGCGACCCTACCCAGATGCAGACTGAAACAAGGATTCCCGTTCCAGTGCCTTATTAAGGACGTGCTCCCAGGGCAAGACGGGTGAGGGAACAGGGAGGCCAAGCCAGGAGTGATTTCAGGTGAGGTCCCGGAGGATGCAGCTGCAGAAGGCCACTGAGGACAGGGGCTGATTCTACAGGGGGGTGCTGGGAGCTAGGTGGTAAGGGCTGGCCCAGGGATGCCAGCCGTCCCCACTTTGTTTCTGCAGGAGTCTGCCCAGTGGCTGAAGGGCTGAAGGGCAACACAGACAGTACTGGGCGTGGGCAGTTAAAAGCAAAGGTACAAGAGTCAGGTACAAAGGATCCGAGATCATCCCGTGGAGCACCCACAATATCCACCCTACAGCCTTTGTTCAATAGTTGCAGAAGAGACCTGGATGTCAACTGGGACCTGCATCGGCGCTTGCAGTGCTGCCACCCTGTACCCAAAAGGACATAAACTGGTGTGGGGAGAACAGTGTCCCCTAATTCAGATCCACATGAACTTCAGAGTATGACCTTACTGGGTGCTATGGTCTGAATGTTTGTGTCCCGCTGCCAATCTGTATGTTGAAACACAAACTTCCCAGTGTGGTGGGGTTAGGAGTGGGGCCTTTGGGAGGTGATTAGGTCATGAGGGTGGAGCCCTCCCAAATAGCATTAGTGCCCTTACAAGAAGAGACAGGAGAGAGCTTGCTGCTTCTCTCTCTTCTCTCTACCACATGTAGAGACAGTGAGAAGACGGCTGAATGCAACTCAGAAAGAGAGCCTTTACCAAGAACCGTGCTGGCACCCCAATCTTGGACTTCAGCCTCCAGAACTGTGATATATAAATGTTTTCTGTTTAAGCCACCCAGGTCTGCAGCCCGAGCAACAATGGCCGCATTGACCGAGCAGTGGCCAGGAGCCAGGTCAGGGTCAGAACAGGGATCCCACAGCCCCCATGGTTCCACCGGGGTCTGTATCGGACTCCCGTGGACGGTACATCCTGGCGCTACCATCCGTCCTTTCCCCTCCTGGATTCATAAGTAACATTTGCTGGAATCTACAGTGCACGGAGCCCTCAGTGAGTACTGAATTTTAAATGACATCTCCAAGTAGCAGCCAAAAAGGGCCTTAGCAGGCAAGCAAGCCTTCCCCCCACCCCGCCCCAGCCAATTCAGATTCAGCCTGGAAGGACCACCTCAATATTCACGGAGCTGCCTGGAGACAGGGCAGAGGCCCAGATCAGTTGCTCGCTGGCTGAAACGTCTCCTACCTGGCAGCGTGCACACGGTGAGAAGTCCCCAACGCCCCATCCACAGAGTCCCAGAACTTGTGCAGGGAAAGACATGAAGGGGGCTCCTTTCCTCTTCCTTCCGCAGGCCCACATGATCTGAAATATTTATATGACTTCAAGAGCCGGAGACTTCCAGGGAGGGAAGGCAAAGAGAGCTGCATTCCAGGTGTGGCAAAGATATGCAGAAACAATTGAATGTCTCCCTGTCCCCTGTGGAAGCTCTATCTGAGCTGATGTCTTCACAGAAATCTCTTTGAAGTCCACAGAATGTAATCAAGAGATTTTACAAGTTTTATTTTCTGAAAGTTTCCCTCTTAGAATAAAGATTATTTGGAGAGGCCTGGAATGCTTGGGAACGGCATGAGAGACAGAATTTAATTTTGATTCTGCTGCTTATTAACTGCATAACCTTGGGCAGGTTAATTACTGTCTTTGAATTCTTTTTCATCATCTGTAAAATCAGAATAATAGTTCCAATATCTGGATTGTTGTGGAGCTTGCAGGAGCTAATTAGGGAATGCCAATCCCTGCCGGGGCTCAGGGGCTGGGTTATTTTAACTTTTTCATATTTGTAACTGGAAGCCCGCAGAGTCTGGCCTGGGGTTTTTTAATTCTTTTTTATTCTAGGGCTGTGCCAACAACAGGCGCTCAGTGTAAGTAGTTGTGGATCTCTAAGTTAGAAGAGGACCTTAGGAGTCCTTTTGACCATATCTACCACTCTTTCTGAACCATTGCCCTTCGGCCACTGGGCAGACTCCCGCAGAAACTGGAAGTGGGGACAGCTAGCGTCCCTGGGCCGGCCCTTACCGCCCGCTCCCAGCGCCCCCTGTAGAACCAGCCACCGTTCGCAGTGGCCTTCTGTAGCTGCATCCTCCGGGACCTCACCTGAAATCACTCCTGGCTTGGCCTCCCTGTTCCCTCACCGATCTTGCCCTGGGAACACGTCCTTAATAAGACACTGGAACGGGAATCCTTGTTTCAGTCTGCATCTGGGCAGGGTTGCCGGATTTAACAACTAAAGAGACAGTTAATAATAATAATATGTAATAATAAAAATAAAAAAGAAAATAAAAATTAACAAAGGCCCAGTTAAATTTGAATGTCACACACACAACAAATAATTTTTTTAATATAAGTATGTCCCACGCAATATTTGGGGTATACTTATACCAAAAAATTATTTGTTGTTTATCTGCTGTTCAGATTTAACAAGGCATCTTTCTTCTTTGCAGCTCCTGACCCATCCTGGGGTGGCCCACCCTCCTAGTGATGGGGAACGCAGTGGTCCGGAAACCCTTTCTCTGCCTGAGCTGAAACAGCTCCTGTAACTGCTGACACTTTGAGCCTCTGACGAGCCAACACCAATTCCCTGTGCCTTGCGCCAACTCTTCCTCTCTTGGAAGAGTCACATGCCTCAGTGGAGTGTTCTCCTGCTAAATAGAGTTCCCAAGTGCAGTCTGGGCCCCTCCTCTTCTTCCTGAGGGGCCTGTGAGAGGCAGGTTCCAGCAGCTAAATTGCATGCTTACGGATTCAAGTATGCAAAAGCAAATCTCCACTTTTGATATCATTCAGTTTAATTTCTGATGCTCAGTTCCTGCTCTATTGGACATAGAAAAGGGGTACTAGTTACTGACAAGTAAACGCAGTCAAATTCAGGGATTTCTTAGCCATTGTGAGTTTAAAACTCCATCAATTCAGAATGTCCCCCACCACCCTCCCCCTGGAAACAGGTTGATTTGGGCAGCAGGAGGGTGTTAGGCTGATGCCGTGAGAGGGGGTGGCCACGTGGCTTGGGCCTGCACAGAACCAGGATGTGCGGAGTCTCATCCAGCCTTGGCTCGGGACTGGCCAGCATTGCCATGTGGGTGCTGTGGGTCCCAACTTGACCCTCTGGAAGAGCCCTGGGACAGAGCTGAGCCCTCAACCCATCTCCCAGGCACGTCGCTCTTCTACGTTTCCAGATCCGAGAGGTCTCCCAGGCCTGCTCCAATAGTTAACCTCAGCTCCCCACTCCAGGCCCATGAAGACTCGTGGGCCCTCTCAGGTGACTGCTCAGTCAGGACATGCTCCGGGGCCATCTGTGGTCCTCTCAGACCTGGATGTCATCTGCCACTCTTCCTGTTCTGCTGTCACGCCACACCTGTGAGGTTACACTTCTCTTAGCCGCGACTGCCACAGTCGCCTGGCTTCCAGGAGAGCATCTGGGCACATACAGAGGCAAGCTTGGACTGCCGATGACAGGACACCAAGGATGCCGATGTGCAGGGAATCGGACCAGATAGTCCGGGGCAAATGTCCCGCCCTCTCTCTTGCGCCGGTCTGCCCGCTGTGCAGGGGTTCATTCTCTCTGCGACCAGCTTCCCCACGGTGTGCACAGTGCAACTCTGGCTGGCCCCTCCCCGTCACCCACACAGCCCAGCTGTTCTGTGTCCCCATGCCCATCTGGTTGGCCACATTTGCCCATCACTACGCTCTTGGACAAGCCAGTGGTGGCCAAGAGACGGGGTCCTGGCAATGGGTGTGGACGTGCAGGGAATCATGGGCCTCGCTGCCACCCGCTCAGGATAGGCCATTGGACAAATCTCTCCCCAGGTTGCTCATCAGTAAGCAACCTGGGGAGACTGGGGACAAACGCCCACATACACACATTTTTCTGAAACCCCAGGCTGCTGCCCCCGTGATTGCTTTTGCCGTTTTCTGGGCAGCTCTGTTGGCCAATGGTCTCGTCTCTATATCTGTACCCATGAGCAAGCCCAGTCCTACCCCATCGCCTTTGCATGACACTGCCCTGCAGGCCCAAGGGTGCAGCTTCTCCCAGGTTAAAAGTTGTTCATATGCAAATGTAAATCTCTGAAATGGCAGAATGTCACTCTTCAAGGGCTTCTACAAAGGACAGTTCCGGGGGTTGAATGGCAGGTTAATTCTGATCCACAAATTAATTTTGTCTCTTTGTATATCAAGGGTGTGCGAGACTTATTTAATTTGAAATAAATGTAATTATAGAAATGAATGAGCTATCAAAATTTTAAACATATGATCCATCAATATTGGCATGATGCGAGTGGCTGGTTATTATAAATAAAATGGGTCTTTGGCAATATGGAATTCAATTTCCCCCACAGCGTGTCTCATTACGTCTTGACATCTGGGTTAATGCTAAATTACAATCCCTAATTTCCAAATAGGAGTTTAATTTCTAAATAAGAGGTTAACATAAATAACCTCTCCAGCTGTGGGGCTTCTGGGAGCTCTGGGGAGAGAAACTTCCAGGCGGAGCAGTCTGTGGTTTGTGTAGTTATCACCCCCTCCAAATTCTCTTCCACAAGTCAAGTGCTGGAGGCCGGAGCAGAAGTAGGAAGCATGGCAGCCCGTGCCTTCCGGGGTTGGGGTGCTCCCAGGTGCTCCATCTGTGTGGTGTGACTGAGCCCGAGGCCGTGGGGAAGAGACAATGGCATCCCAGACAGAGCTGTCCCAGAGCTCATACGGGGCACCGTGCCCATCACTTGCAGCAGTGGGTCATCCTGGGTGATTTATCCAGTGCTGCCATCCTGCCTACTGACCGCCACTGAAGGGAACTTCACAGGCCACATGCAAGGGTGCATTGAGAAAAGCAGACTTCTCTATGGGGCCTCTAGAAAAATGCTGCAGAGAGAAACGCAGGTCGTTCTGAGGACTCAGAGGGAAAAGGCACCTGAAAATGGTTCATTGGAAGAGTCAGGATAAAATCCCAGAAAGCTGTTTGTCAGTCTTTAACAAGACGCAGGGGGATACGGCCTCCAAGAAACAGGAACAGGAGACTTGCAAGGGAAGAGGTTAGCTGAGAAGTTAAGAGAGGCACAACGGAAAAAGGACGGAGCCCACATGCAAAGGAAGAATTCAGGTTCTAGCAGAGCAGTAAAGAGTCCCACAGACTGTGACAAATCGAATTGATGACGTGGAGGGCAGACTTGCAAGTGCTCCTGGATTGCAGACCAAATAGAAGAAACAGATGCAAATGATGAAAATCAACATGCTACATACTTAGGGCAGAGGACTGATCCGATTCTATCGTGAACAACCGGAAGAGATATTACTCCTGGGGAAAGAAGAGGCTCCCCGCCCCAGTCAGGGCTTCCCTGCCTGCGGCATTCTCCCTCCCCTCCATCCCGCAGCTGCCTGGAGTTCCTGTTTATTGTTTTCACTTGTTTATTCACGGCTTCTCTTACCAATCTGCAGGAATTTTGTCTTTTTCACTATTGTATTCCTAGTACCTGGCACATGGGTTTTCAATAAATAGTTTTTGAATAAATGAAATCTTGTAGAAGTAGCAATCAAATAATCAAATATAAAAAAACATTTCCCAGCCAAAGAGCTATGTATGGATCAAAAAGGGTCATCCGAAAGCAAACACCACTCAATAAAGACATTTGCACAGGTTGAGTATTCCTAATCTAAAAATCTGAAATCCAAAATGCTCCAAACTCCAACATGATGCTCAAAGGAAATGTTCATCGGAGCATTTCGGATTTCACGTGTTCAGATTAGAGAACACTGAACCAGTAAGCACGACACAAACGTTACAAAATCTGAAACAGTCTGAAATCCAAAACACCTCTGGTCCTGAACATTCTGGATAAGAGATACTCAGCCTGTACCGACACCCTGCAAAACTTTGGGATTACATTGTGAAGAAAAAAATCCTTAAGCACCTAGGCAGAAAAATAAGAGTTACAGCTCAAGGAAAACGAATTGGGCTAGCCTCAGAATTCTCTTCTGTCTCTTCTAATGCCGGAAGGTACGGAGCCATGGATGAGCAAGCCGTGGATAAGAGATTTTGAGAAGGTTCGAAGCCTGAGTCATCACTCCCAGACCAAACACCTGGCCAAAGTGAGACAACTGAGAGTCCTAATATGCAAGTGCCTTCATGGAGATAATTTGCTGAAAACACGCTCTCTAGGCACCTCCAAAAGTAGCAAGACAAAGAACCAAGGAGAGTTGTGTTATCAAACACCAGGTGTCACCAGGAGGCTATCAGCTCAGCAAACCTAGCAGCACCAGGGCGGGGCCGGTGCCTCCTTCCACAACAGCTTCTGGGTAAAATGTAAAGCAATTTAATTCTAAGGATGGGAATAGTCATCATGGTGAAAATAACTCTGTAACTGACTGTAAAATAATCCACTGGAAGCTCCCAGGGTTTAATAGCAACATCAGAAGCTCAAAGAAGATGCTTGCAACTCTGTAACAATAACAGTGGTAACAATAAGGACTGTGGCCCTAAGGTACCCGTAACAGTGGGAGAAAGAAAGAGGAGGTGAGTAGCTAGCATGAAATGGACCTTCAGTGTGCTAAGGGTGTTATATTTCATTCTCACAACTTTTTTTAGGTCAATAATATCGTCATTTATTTTTGTTTTACATGTAGGGAAGCTGAGATTGGAGAAGTTATGTTACGTGCGTAACTCACATGGCTAGTAAGTGGCAGACCTGGACTCGAGCCCGGGCTCTCTGTAAAATGCATGTTCTTCCTGAGTGTGTATGAAATGTTTATGAAGATCCAGTTTGCTAGACCATAAAATAACCTCAGTACATTTTGGGAGATTGAATCTTATGGAATCTGGTGACAATAGAATTTATTCAGGAATTAAAAAAACAACTAGATTATCCCCAAGTCTTGGAAATTAACATACTTGTAAGTAGCTGATATCTACGGGTCAAAGAAAAAAAATCCTGAGGAGAAATTAAAAAAAATTGAAGCGAATTATAATGAAAACATAACATTTACCACTATCAGAAATGAAAAAGGAAATAGCACGGCACGTCCTATAGACATTAAAAGGATAAAAAGGAAAATAGTATGAACAACTTTATGCCAATACATTAAAACAATTTTATTGAGGTAAAATACACATGTATAATTTACCATCGTTACCATTCGTAAATGCACAGATCAGTGGTACTAACTACATTTATCCTGTTTTCTCCCCTTCCTCTCTCCCTTGCACCTCCTCCCGGCCTCTGGCAAGCACAATCTGCTTTCTGTTTTCATGATATCTACGTGTTTAAGGCTCCTGCACATGAGTGAGAACATATGAGATTTGTCTTTCCGAGCTTGTATGCCAACAAATTTGACAACTTAGCCAAAATACAGAAATTCCTTTAAAAGCATGCCTTACCAAAGCTGACTCTTTGAGAAATAGAAAATCCAAATAGCCCTCTATCTGTTAAAGAAATTATATTTATACTTTAAAAATCTCTCCACAAAGAAGATTCTGGGTCAGAATGGGTTCACTGGTAAATTCTATCAAACAGTTAAGGAAGAGATAACACTCATTTGGCACAAACTCTTTCAGAAAATAGAAGACCAAGAAATACTTTCTAACTTGTCTTCTGAAGCCAGACTCACCCTGATGCAAAATCCGAGGATTTGACATGAAACGAAGAAAAGAACACTACAGAGCAACACTCCTCACAAATTTAGACACAAAAACCCTTGTACTCGTTTTCTGTTGCTGTGCTATCAAATCGCCACAAACTTGGAGGCTTCAAACAATACAGATTTATTCTTTTACAGTTCTGGAAGTCAGAAGTTGGAAGTCAGTTTCACGGGGCTGGACCAAGGTGTGGGCAGGACCCAACTCCCACAGAGGTAGCGGGGAGAGTTGGTTTCCTCTCCTCTTCCAGCTTCTAGAGCTTCTGAGCTTGCCCATCCCTCTTCAAAGCTGCCCAGCTGGGCAGCATCTTGCTTCAGTGGTCATAGCACCTTCTTCTCCTGCAGCCAGATCTCCCTGTTGCCCTCCCAGAAGGATACTTGTGAATACATTCACGGCCCGTCTGGGTAAGCCAGGATTGTCTCTCCATCACAAGATCTTTAATTTAATCACACCTGCAAAGTCCCTTTTGCCATAGAAAGTGACATTCACAGGTTCCAGGGATTAGGACATGGGCGTATTTGGGGACCATTATTCAGCCTGTTACAATCCTTAACAAAAATATTATCAAGTCCAAACCAGTAATATCGAAAAAGGCAATAACCATGATTAAGTGTAATTTACCCCAGGACGGCAAGATTGGCTTAACATTTGAAAAACGAAACAAGGTCCTGGAAGGAGAGACGACGGAACTTTCTGGGATGACGGAGATATTCTATACCCTGATCAAGGTGTTGGTTATACAGGTGTATGCATGTGTCAAAACATATCAGATTTAACACTTAAGATTGCTACATTCGGCTGTAAGTGAATTTTACCAGAAACAAAGAAAAGTAAAAATACCAAAACCAGAACAACAACAATGACAATAAAACCAGAAAAAAGCCAGAGAATCATTCCAAAATTTCAGGTGCAGGCACCGAGGTGAATGATAGTGCTATTTACACCATTGAGGAAAATTGGGAGAGCGCCCGGGGTGGAGGGACGCTAAGAATTCACTCGAGCACACGATATATTTGGGATGAGACAGCCAAGTAAAGTGTCACTCAGGCAGTTGCATGAGGGGACAATGAGAGGGACCAGTGAGCGTGTGATTGGACATGGGGACATGGGGACAGGTTCCTGGCCGGGTGACTGCCTGGCTGATGGGGCCCTTCACTTAGATGGACCTCAGAAGGGGGCGTGCTACCTGCCCACCTCTCCCAGCCCAGGGGAGTTACGGACAGGACCTGCTGGGCGGCTCCTCCCCGTCTCTGGGTCACAGCTGTCCTCAGTAGAGACGGGGCCCTGGGCAGCCAGCGGCCTGCTCCACCGGGAACCCAGTGTTCGGGTCTGTGCCCTGATCCTTTGCTTCTCACTGGCCACTTCTGGCCACCCGCAATGTGGCCGCCACACGGATCACTCTGCCCTTTCCTATCTGCTGGCTGTCCCCTGTGGAGTCTGTCTTGGTGCCACCATCCGCCCTTTTCCTAAAACCAGCACCTCACTGAGCTTCAGACACAGAGTGTGACATGCTGACTTGATGAGACAATTGGATACAACTGCCTGATGCAGCCACACTTTCTTTCAATGTTGTATTTGAAAATAACTCCAAACTGACAGACAAATTGCAAGAATAATACAAAGAATAGTATAAATACACTCTCTCTCTCTCACTTCCCCACCAGTACATAGTAATATATTCTCTTTATGCTCAGTAGTTAAGTTCTACAACTTCACCGTGACCACGAAATTGGTGCATATAGACCCATTGCTCCTAGGGGAAATACAGGGTTGGGTTCCTCTAAGCCACTGGTCACAATATTTTTGTCAATTGATCAATACATAACCTTGCTTCTATTTAAAGACATCTTATTATTTTTTTTTAAGAGACAGAGTCTCACTCTGTCACCCAGGCTGAAGTGCAGTGGCATCATCATAGCTCACTGCAGCCTCAAACTCCTGGGTTCAAGCAATCCTCCTGCTTTAGCCTCCCAAAATGCTGGGATTACAGGCATGAGCCACTGCACTTGGTCTAAAAACACCTTATTTAATACATATTATTGACTCGTTAGCATGGAACTCACAGCCAACGGTGCTATAACTCACGTCTGAACCGAGCTTATCTAACACACGTGTTTTCTCTCGAAGGCACATCACAGCTTTCTGGCGCTTAGGAACACTAGACAGCACTTAAGCTGTCTAGTGTGCTTGGGGACATTTTCAACAGCAAAATCATCAACAGAAAGCAGGAAAATGTGAAAAACATGGCGCTGAATAGATCTCAAAAGGATACTTGTTTACAGTGTGAAAGACGGAACGAGAAGACAGAGTGTGTCCTTGTTTTACCTTGTTCTAGCTGGGAAAGTGCACATCCAGTGACTCGAATTTTTCAGCACTGCTGTGCATGTTGGCAAACTGACCACAAAAGCAATGTGAGTATTGGTTTGGGGTTGCAACAAAATTTCAGTGGGTAGACAAATTTGCAAATGCGGAGT
>CAUYSK010060698.1:0-11100 GCA_963575035.1 Avahi laniger
TTCTCCGCCTTGCCCCTCCCTCCGGGACCACGTATCGATGCTCTTTCAGGAGGGATGGACTCCCCCACCAGGCAAGGTCGGGCGTCCCGTAACCCCGTCTCTCCTCCCGGCCTTTGCTTGCTGGAGGATGTGTGTATGTGCTCACCGATTTGAAACGTGGCTTTGGTGATGTTCAGTGTTGCCAATACGTATACCACTTCTCATCTTCTTCAAGGAGTGCAAAGCACCACATTATGTGGACGTCATGCAGTTTATCTATATTATTTTTAATATACTGGTTCTCAAGTTACAGAAGCTCGTATCATGCACGTGGTAAAGACAGATCCAAGTAACAAACGGAGGTTGAAAATGAAAAGCAAGTTCTGCCTTCCTCTTCCGGGTGCCCCAGCCTTTCCCTGGGGACAGAATGGTTAATAGCTTCCTTGTTATCCTGTCTGGCCCTGATCACTATAATTTTTATTTATTTTTACCAAACATCGTGACAGCCAGAGCACACTCAAAACTTGTACTTCTTGCTTCCTCACCTCCGGTGAGGACCTTGTTACTTTCCATTCTAGACAGTGAAGGAAGCAGGAGGCCTCACCTCTCCCCGAAACTCAGCCTTCTTCCTTTTTTCACTCATTCACATGTATATGTATATAAATTAATACTTAGTAATCAGGATTTAAGAATTTACATTTAGCTTTCTACTATTATTAATTTTCTGAGATTTGTCAAAATGTTGCTTTTATAAGCTGAACAGAAATAAAGGATATTTACAGCATTATTCCATAAAGAGAAATTGCGACTGGAACTATGGAGAAGGAGATATAACATCTTATCGCAAAGACTTTTTGCCAGTTGAAGGAGATTCTTCCAAGGATCGAGGCCGGATGCACCTTTTTGCAAACTCTTTACAGCTTATTCCCCTTCTAGTCAAACGTGCTGCGTTTTCTTTTATCCCATGTCCCCACGTCCAGCCTCTCGAGCCCTTTCTCTGGGGCGTGCCACCCAGGTCAGCTTCCCGCCTAAGGGCTGTGACCAGGAAACGGGGCTGAGGGCCCGTCAGTGCGACACGCAGCCGCCAGTGTGGCTGGCGTGAAATTCGGGGGCTGTGTCTTTCCCTGTCGGAACTCGAAAGCGCCGCACCGCGCACCGTCCTATAGACGCCAGTGTCGCTGGAGGAGATCTCCGTGACAGGTCATTTCTGACCCCGCGCAACACTCTTACCTACTTATTTTTTAATTCTGTGAGGTTTCACGAGTTTCTTGCATTGCGTGGATCTAGGGATGTGCTGTTAGATCTGTTCAGAGTGTGGTAAGTCTCTACCACCTGAAGACGTGTACTCATTTATTTGGCTATTTCCTCCTTGTTGCCTTTTCTCTTTTGGACTGTTTAGCAAATGAAAATTGGACACCAGGATACATCCTTCATGTCTCTACTTTTCTCCACTTTCCGTCTCTAGTTTCACGTTCTCCGAGCTCTGCGGAGCTTCTCGACCACTGCCCGGTCCTGACTCCTGCCCGTGTTCCTCTCTGGTGCAGCCTCTTGGAATAATCAGTCGGTCACATAAATCTCTGAGAGTCCTTTCTTATCTCTGCGTTTCCTTTCTTCATTGGAGCCTGGTTTTCTTTTATGGGTACCTTGTTCTTTCAAAAGATTTTGAGAATGATGTTATTTAGAGTTATTATGATTATAATTGTTTTGTTTTTCACTGAATTATTTCTGTCCCCTAAGGGTCAACTGTAAAGTAAATACATCTGTTGGAGCCTTCCTCCTCTTTCATGCCCTTGGCTTTCTGCAAATACACAGTGACCCTGCCTGCCAGCTTCTTTATTCCCACGCAGGAATAAAGGTCGAGGTGTGTGCGGTAACAGGTCAGTGCGGGTCCCCTCTGCTCTATACAGCCCAGCCGACAACCACCTGGCCAGGAATGGGCAGGGCGTGTGGCCTCACTGGCCGTGAGCACAGAGCTAGTAGACAGGCCAGGGTCCCCAAAGCTGCTGGGCACTGGCAGGCCCTACCCTGGGGATAGACCGTCTTTGTGCATTTCGCTCCTGGGGGGACTGTGCTGCCTTTGGACCCGCTTGTCCTGTCGGGAGCAAATGGCCAAGCTCCTCGACTCTGCTCTGCCCGATTCTCTCTTAGGCGTTGACTTTATTGCTGGAGCAGTGGGTTCCCGGCCTTTCCGTGTGCTGTGGGCCTCTCTGGGCACCTGGTAAAGCCTATGGAGCCCATCTCAGAATAGAATAAAAATATGTGTTTACTAAGAATACCAATTGTGTTAAAATGCAGTTGCTGAATGTTAAAAAATACTTTGGCATAGTAATAGGTTTGTTTCTTTATGAAAATATTACAAAAAAGTCGAGTAGTGGGACGGCGGTAATTCGAGGCAATAGTGAGCGTGAGCGGTATAGCAGGGTACCCGTGAGGGCCGTGATGTGATGTGAAAATACCTGTGATTTCCTGGTGACAGATACGCAGTTACAGCTACTCTATTGTGTTCACTGCCCACATGCCTAGCTGAAGGCAATGTCAGGTTTCTGTTAGAGACTGTTAAGTGAAATGCACATTTCCCCGTCCAGGGCGGCTGTGCCCAGGCAGAAGGCAGGACCCCTCTCTCTGCTCTGCTCTCTTCCCGTCTGGCCTAGGCCGAACTTGCCTGACGGCGGCAGTTTGTGTGGGGCCAGACCTGCCTCGCACTTCGGGGAGCACAGCTGAGCAGCCCAGCGCCCGGACGGGCTTCCTCGTTCTTTGGCACCACGGCGCTGCCTCGGGGGACCTGGGCATCCTTCTGGTGGCGTCTCTTTGGTCCAGCACCTGCTCCCTCACCCTTTCCTGTCGGTATCCTCGATCGTCAACACCACTGTGATTTTACGTTTTAAGGGTTTTTTCTATTGTTTCAGTGAGACCTAGGGTGCCCTCTCCTGAGGTCTTTGTTGGTTTTCTCCAGCTCCAAGGCTCGTGCTGCCGCCCTGAACTGGGCTTTCCGTGGCCCTGCAGCCCCTTGGTCTGCACTGGTAACTGATTCTTTGGGGGCCAGGTGGATTCTCCCCTCGTCACCTGTGATTTCTGTTAAGGTGCAAGCGAGCTCACATGCACTTGGAACAGGAGGCTCTGGCGCCTGGGGGCACTAGGCACAGAGGTCTTCGTGCCCCACCTGTTAAAAATAAATGAGCAGGCCATGCCTCTCTTTATGAATTATTTTTCTTTTCCTTCCTCCTCTTTAATTCTCTGTACAGAAGGACCCTTCAAACGGTTAGTTCTTAAAAATTTCTCCTGGTGAATTTATAATACTTTTATATTTTCAAAAATTCAAATAATAAGTCCCTGGTTGCTGACACAGCAAATGTCAGAAGAGGGGTTTCTCTCCCAATTGAGGTCCTTTGGGGGCCAGGGGTGTGCATGTATGATACGCACCCCGAAGACCCCTGAGCCCTCTGACGTGGAGAGCTGTGTGCCAGGTGGGAGGGAAGGCCAGTGACCTTGGTGGAGGGCAGGCTTTGCGTGGAGAGCTTCGCTGGAGAATGTCTGGGGCGGGAATGGAGGGTCTGGGAGGAAACTTGCGGGAAGTGGGGTCTTGAGGGGGGCTGCATGAGGGAGAATGCTCAGTCCCTCCCAGGGAAGGTCTGGAGTTGCTTTTTGCTTGGCTGGTGTGAGGCTGGGGCCGTTTATCGAGCTGAGCTGACTTGCAGCAGGTGTTCCTGTCGCTCACAGGTGTTTCCAGGGGTGGGGGCTGAGGACAGCCCCCCTGAGAATTGCTTGTCGGTTGCCCTGACCAGGTGCCAGGTGCAGCAGAGCCGGGTCCGGCTGGCAGCATCCAGCTTGGTGGCTAATCCTGGCTCTTCCTTTGACTTGCTAGTCGATGTGGTCCCAGCTGCCATGCCTCTACGGGCCTCAGTTTCCCCAAATGTGCACTGATGGGCTTGATCCATCTGACCTCTAAGAGCCCTTCAGGGCCTGGCCTCTTCCCTTGCTGGCACATAAATGTCTGTGCAGGGAGGAAACAACCTACGTGTGAACCGTGTGCACGACGGGTGCTGTCACTGTCCCCTGCCCCACACAGGCCAGGGCAGAGGTTCCCGCAGAAGCATAAGCCCTGATTCCCGTCCAGAGCTCTTTGCTGGGCATCTGAAATGGAATTTGACATTTAATTCAGGCAGAAATGCCTTGAGGCCTACCACACTGGTCCTGGTGCTGGGCTCTAGGGCAACCCCCGGGAACAGGACACCGGTGCCCTCCCCTGGGGTGCAGGGTGGAGAGTAAAATTGGCCTGAGACAAAACCCTCCTTCCAGAAGGCAGGAGGGCGCAGCGGCCGGGAGGTGCCTCCTGCTTGTTTGCTCTGGAGCAGGACGCTGCGTTCACCGTGGTCCGCGCTCAGGTGTGGGGCAGCCGGCTGGGGGTGGCACACAGTGGGCCAGGACGGGTGTGTTTGTGTGTGTGTGTGTTTCCCACAGATTCGTTGTTTTCAGAAGCGACAGGACGCCTCCAAAACTCAGTTTGTTCCCAGCACTCCGGGCCGCCGGTCAGCTGCGGGCGCTGGCGGTGCCTGGCCAGGCGCCCCGCCTCTCCGGGCCTGGGGTTCAAGGGACTTGCGGGGGGGAGCGACTCGGCGGCTCTGCAGTGAGGGCCCCGCGCGCCTAGGTGGAGCCCGACCCGCGGTTTTCGGCTGGGCCGGCCCCACCTGACCGCCGGCGCGCCAGGCGGGGGCGCTGCGGGGCGGCGGGGTCCCCGGGGTCCCCTGGGCGGCCCAGTGCGCATCGGCGGCTCGCGGCCGGGCGGAGCGCAGACGGCGGCGGACGCGGGCCGGACTCCAGGGCTCGCGGGCCTGGCCACCGGGCTGGGCGAGCCGCGCCGCGCTCCCTCCCGCCGCCTCCCGGAGGGGCCGCTACCGAGCGGGCGGGCGCGCGCAGCCAGGCCGGAGCAGCGGCGTCCCGCGGGCGACCAGGCGCGCAGCATCGCCGGCCCCACCTGTAGGCGCGGCCGCCCCCGGCAGCAGCACCGGCAGCGCCAGCCCCGCGCGGGCAGCCGCGGGCGCGCCGGGCCCGGACCGCGTTCCGGCCGCAGCGGCGGAGGCGCGGGCTGCGGAGAGCCCGGAGGCCGCCACCGTCCGGGGTAAACCGGTCCGCCAGCCCCGCGCCGCGCAAGTTCGATCGCGGCGGGCTCGGCCGGGCCGCGCGGGCCCCGGCGGCGGCGATGGTGCGGCAGCCCCGCGCCCTGAGCGCAGCCCCGGCCCCGAGCCTGGCCCGGCGCGGCGGCGGCGGCGGCGCGGCGGCCCCCTGAGCCCCGGGCCGGAGCGAGCGCGGGCGGCGGCGGCGGCGGAGGAGGAGGAGGAAGAAGGAGAGGAGGAGGAAGGCGACGCCAAGCAGCGGGCGGGGGGCGACAGGCGGAGGAGGGGCCGCGCGCCGACCCCCGGCCGCCGGCCGTTGCGCAATCCGCGGCCCGCCGTCCGGGCCCTGCTGGCGGTGCGGCTCCGGGGGCGGCGGCGGGGCTGATTCATGGGGCCGCGGCGGCCGCCCCCCCGCGCCCGGGTCCCCGGCGCCCCGCAGCCCGCGATGGTGGCCGAGTGGCCGGAGCGGAGGCCGCCGCGGCCCGAGACTTTCTGCTAACCTCCCCGCCTCCGCCCGCCCCCTCCCCGCGCCCCCCCGCGCCCGCTCCCCTCCCCCTGCCCGAAAAGACACAAATCGCCTCCCGGAGTGGCGCCTCCAGTCGCGGCGGAGCGCGGCGTTGGCGGCGGATGGAGGGCGCGAGCGGGCGGCCGCGGCGGCTGCACCCGGCGGGGCGCTGATGCGGCGCCTGGACCTTCGCTGCGCGACTTCGGGGGCGTCGGCCGAGCGGGCACTCCGCGATGCAGCTCCTGAAGGCGCTCTGGGCACTGGCCGGGGCCGCGCTCTGCTGCTTCCTCGTCCTGGTGATCCACGCGCAGTTCCTGAAGGAAGGTAATTGTCCCCGGGCGCGGGCCGGTCCCCGGGCGCCGTCCCCGGCCGTTCCCCCGCGCTCCTCCCGGCTCGCGGCGGCCCCTGCGCGCGACCCACTTCTAGCAGGTTCCGCCGCCACTGCTCCGGGCCGGGCTCCTGGGGCGCCGCTGCGGGCAGGAGCGGCCGCGGGGCGACCCTTCCTGAAGCCCGGCCCCGCGCGCAGCCCGCGGCCCCGCGGCCATCGGGGTCCACGGCGGTCCGCGGGGCGCGGGTGAGGCGCGCAATCGGGGCGCGCCGTGGCCTCGGTACC
Source organism: Avahi laniger (assembly GCA_963575035.1). Lineage (NCBI taxonomy): Eukaryota > Metazoa > Chordata > Mammalia > Primates > Indriidae > Avahi > Avahi laniger. Next base: position 6,209 of record CAUYSK010060698.1, read on the forward strand.
CCTCGCTGTCCTGGAGCCCCGGCCGATCCCTGGCTGCCGCTCCGTCCCTGCCCCACTCACTCAGCTCGGTGGCGGCGGCGCCGGCCCTCACGGCGCGGGCCCTCGGTAGATGGCACCAGCGCTCCACGTTGGCCTGCCCGACCGGGGCGGGCTGGAGGCTCGGCCAGCGGGTGTCCGTGCGAGGCCTGGGCGTCTGCACCCCGCGTCCCACGCCGCTTGCCAGGCTGGGTCAGGGACCCAGGACTCGGGCAGCAGGGCCTTCGCCACCTGGGCGTGCTGTGTGGTCCAGCACCGAGTTCCTCCCCCACCCCCTTGGTCCCTGTTGGAGTGCAGGGCTGTCTGGGACTTTGTGGGTACACAGGATAATGGTTGGACCCTCCTGGCCTGAGAGGCCCCTTGGCGGGAGGATACTCGCACGGAGGGGGGCAAAGTCACACCTCCCTGTTTGGTTGGTGGGCGCCCTGGCACCCCAGCCACACTCCTGGAAACTTCTGATGGGGTTTGCAGAGGTTGTGGGAGGGAGGGGCAAGTTCCCAGTGCTTGGGGTCCTGGCACACTCTAAGCTCAGCCAGGTGCACCAGCGCCAAGGAGCAGGAACTGATGCTGTCACCTCCCCCGTGGCACCCACCGCCCATGGGTGGCATTGTCCCTGCACACAGCCCTGCCCTGGCTGCAGGGGGCTTCCCTCGCCTACAGGGAACACCAAGCCATGGAGGGAGCTGGTTCTCATTAGCTCTGGGCTCCTACAAAGGAAGCGTTTGCAACATCCAGCTGCTTTCCTGCCTAATTAATGAGCTGCTGGAGCCCTGGGGGCGTCAGGTGGGAGTGGGAGCCTGGCCCCAGGCGCGGGACCTCCCTCGATTTTGGGTCCAGGCAGCCAGTGCACAGCCGGGGAGGCAGAGGGGCCTGTCCCGGGAGTTAGCTGCAGGCCCGGCCTGCCCAGCTGGGCTCCATGGGACCCTCCTCCCTAATGCCGAGGCCAGTCTTCCTGCTGCCTTACTGACCTACTTTAGAGTGGGCAGTGCTCCCCGGGGCAGTGGTCCCTCGTGGCCGGGGTGGCCATCCTTCCTGCTACAGAGCTGTTTCCCCTAGACAAGTCCCCAGAGGGCCCTGTTCAGCTGGTGTCCTCTGCCAGATGACCGTAGGACTCACTGAACGGTGTGTTGCAGGCATCTGCTGAGGGAGTCAGAGTCCCTGCACTGCTGGGCCTTGTTTGGGCTGCACATTCTCTGCCCTTCCTACTGATCTCTCAATCTCTGGGGTATTAATTTTTGGAAAGGGACACGCGTTAAACTTCCAGTTCTTCTCTAAGTGACAGTGCCCACCTGCCCTCCCGCTCTGTGGTGCAGGGAGCTCCCCCTTATTTGCAAGCTTTGCTTTAGTGGCAGAGCGAAGCCCCTGGCCATGGTGGCAGCAGGCAAGGGGTTCCTTTCTGCCTCACTCTGTGGGCACTGACCATCCCGGTGTCTGGTGACAGTGCATCTGGGCTCTGAGACCAGGACTCTGTTGTCCGGCCGGGAGGAAAGAGATTCCTGCTCCTAGATGGGAGGTGCTGGGCGCCGGTCGGGGCGATGTTCCGGTGAGTAGCTGCGCCCCAAGTGGAGTGGTTTTGAGGCTGTGCTGACAGCCCTCGCAGAGCCCTGGTGTTTACCTTGAGGCAGACACGTGTGTCAGTGTTGTGGAAACAGCGTAGTGGCAGGAAGGTAGGGTGCGGGGCAGGGGCCGGGTGCACGCCATGGGGGCACAGGTGTCATTGGAACGGGGGCTGGGAAGGAGGTGGTGTGCATCCAAGTGCAGCCCTCCCGGGGAGGCCTCTTCATCCATCTGAGAGGTTGCCTTTGCTCTGCTGTGCCCTGCGTCTGAAATGCCGGGGCCAAGCGACCTCCCTGTCCTGGCCAAGATGCCCCCTTGGCCCCTCGGGGGGAGCGCTGGGGCCCAGCGGTGAGAGGCGCGGGGAGGGTGGCGGCTGACCCGGTTCTCAGCGGAGTGCAGGGGCTGCGGGCTCAGGTCCACTCTCCTCCCCGCGCGCTGTCCAGCAGGAGGGAGGAGCGACGCGGGCGGCGGACAATTGCGACTTGTTGTCTCGGGACTAGTGGGAAAGAGCTGTTTAAATAGCCATTTCCATGAATCTGTTTTTTTCAGGGGTGAAGAATGGGGGACCCAGGGAGCCGTTTTTGCACACTTCCCCTTTTGTGTGGAGATGCAGGCCACCCCGTGGCTAATCCGTCCCCCTCTGGCTGTCTGTCTGCCAGTGTTTGGAAGACTAATACGGCTGGACCGCGAGAGGCGAATTGTGGGCCGTAATTGCAGCCTTGGTCGTCCGGTCTTTGTGAGAGCAGGTCCTGCCACCGTGCCAGGCCTGGCCCCGGCAGCCGGAGGGCCGGGAGGGAGCGAGCCCAGGATTTGGGTTCTGGACCCTTAGGACTCCGGCCCTCCCCTGGGAGGGAAGAGCTGTCTTTCGCTTCTGAATGCAGCGCACACATGCTGCGTGTCTGGGCGCCAGGGAGAGTGGGGACGGGACGGGAGTCTTAGGAACCCGGTATAAGGTCCAGCTACTTTGTGAGGGAGCGCAGGACACATGTCCTGGGGAGGGAAGAGGGAGGGGGAGGAAGCTGAGCCTTTTTCTCCTTTCTCATGTTTGTTCTTGGAACATGGAGTTAAGGAAACAGCTAGAATTATAAAAATATTTTCCATCTCTCTCTTCCAAAGACTTTAAAATATTTTTCTCAAAGTCTTTTTATCGCCGGACGGCTTTGGTGCAGATGCTAATGTAGCAGAAGGTCTGAGCAGTGCCACAAAGGCCGGGCGCTGGAAACCGGGCGGCCCGGGCCAGGTCAGCAGCAGAGCGGTTCCGGCGCTGGGACCCACGGGGAACACGAGAAGGCCGGGAATCGTTCGGCCCAGCCCTTTCTGAGTCGAGGGGAGAACCCAGGGCTTTTCTCCTTTGCATGTGGATTTGCCGTTCGACTCTCCCTGCAAATCCTTCTGGTGGCGGGGGAGTATGCGAAGGGTTATGCGTGCCGTTTAAAAGCCTCTTTTGCAGGTTAATATTGAGAACTTGTTGGAGGGATTAGCGTACGCGTCTGGCCGCCCCAGTGCAATGTGCCTGGGCCTCCATTCCCGAGGCACTTCCAGAGGCTGTGCCGCGCCTGCCCCCCACAGCCGCTCCAAAGGCAGGCGGGCGACTGAGTAAGAGGAGTCAGCTCTCGTCCATTCTGTCAGCTGGTCGTTCTGCAAACCCGTGTGACCCACAAGAAGGGCTCCGCAACTCTGCAAAGCCAGTTAATGGTATTGTGTTCGTTATCGTGGCCTTGCGCAGTGACCCTTAGTTAGCGCAGTCTTTACAGTGCTGGCGGCCAGTGCAGACCTGTATCTGCTGTATCAACCAGTTCAGCTTTTTAAAAATGAACAGAGAACTTGGGGTACCTGGCACAGTTCCTGGCCCAAAGAATCCATCAGAAATATTTGTTGAATGCAAAACAGTTATTCCGGTTACAAGCACATGCGTGAGTCCCAGAGATGTAAGCGCAGGGGCGTTGTGGGTGCCCGTTGTGGGTGTGTAAGCTGCGAGGGCCTGGTCATCCCAAGGTTTGCAGAGCAGCCAGGCTGTTCGTGGTGCGGGCCCCAGACTGCACCGGCCGGCTCCCTTCTCAGAGTCTGCGATGACAGGACGGCAGGAACTGACTGTTCCAGGTGCGTGCTGACCTGTTGAGAGGCTTTCCGCAGCTCTGTGCCCTCCTAAACTCGCAGGGCAAAGCTGTGCCCGTGCACCTTCGCCCAGGCTTGGCGTGGGGCTGCGGGCTCTGGGCTGCGTGGGAGGGGCCCCCAGCTTTGCGCAGGAGCCTGTGAAGTGTGCCAGGGAAGGACAGGGCTCAGGGGCACCACAGGGCCACGTCGCCTGGCAGGAGTCTGGTCGCCCGCCTCCCCCGACCCGCCGCAGACTCTCTTTGCAAGGCCAGGCGAGTGTGACTGGCCGCGGGGCAGGGTGGAGTGGAGAAGACGGTCACAGCAACTCCCTCCGTTGTCATCCTTTGCTGTGGTTCCCTGCAGCACGGAGTCTAAGTAGAGCCCACGCTCACCGCGGCGAGCTCTCGCCGCCCGGCGTCCGGCACCTGTGACAGCTACGGGGACTGGGATGGGGTGACCTTGCAGATGTGAGGTGGCTCCCTGCAGCCTTGCAGGGGCGGGAACCCTGCTTGCGGGGCCTCCCAGGAAGGGCCGGGCTGGGGTGTCTGCCCACCCCGCACACGCAGGAGCGTCTGGACGGGGCCTGACCCTCCTGCCGTTGTCCCTGATCGCGCTCCCGTCCCGGTGCACTGTTGCAGGGCTGGCAGAGCAGAGTGACCGTAGCGCCTTGCTGGGGGTCCGGAGGGTGGTGACCTGGGCTGTGCCTGGACTCGCCGCACTGTGCTGGCGCAGCGGGAGGGGCCGGGCCCCTGGGGCTGAGCTGTGACCAGCCACGGCCTGTCCTGCCCAGCGCTGGCGGCCTCGCGACGGCTCCTGTTCCCCACCTTCCTCTTCCTCTGCCCCGGACCCTGCCTGTCAGCCGGCGCCTCTCCAAGGGCCCCGCCACTGGACGCGTGCGCACGCATACACACACACACACACACACACGCCACACACACACTCCACACACACCACCAGACTACACACACACAACAAACCACACACACACACAACACACTACACACACACCACACACACACAACACACACAAACCACACACACCCCCCTACAACACAAACACAAACAAAACAACACCACCCACACACCAACACACCCACCCCACCATACACCCCACACCCCCCCCACACACTAACCGCCCCACCATACTACACACACCACACCCACACACACACGCCACACACACACTCCACACACACCACCATACT
>CAUYSK010060699.1:0-16225 GCA_963575035.1 Avahi laniger
AATTTCTTTCTATTTTTGGTAGAGATGGGGTCTCGCTCTTGCTCAGGCTGGTCTCGAACTCCTGAGCTCAGAACGATCCGCCCACCTCGGCCTCCCAGAGTGCTAGGATTACAGGCGTGAGCCACCGCGCCCGGCCTAAAACAGCATTATTTTTAATTGTGTCATCATTTATTAAAATGAATGTGTCAATAGATATGTGTCTTAACATTTTTTTTCTGCGACTGTTTGAATGAATGGGCTGTGGCTGATCAACCACAGACTTTTTAGGCACTTCTACCTCCCCCTTATCTCCATGTTTCTCCCAACCTCCTACCCGCTGTCTCACACGCAGACATATACGGACACACAGACATACAGAGGCGCACTACACACAACCACATACACTCCCCAGTGGCCACCCTTAGCATTTCCTGAGCATGCCTTACCTCGTGCTTTTGTTTACATCCTCTTCCCAAACGCCCTTCCCTTCTTTCCCTTTTTTTTTTTTTGATCATCCTAGCTCACAGCAACCTCAAACTCCTGGGCTCAAGTGATCCTTCTGCCTCAGCCTCCCGAGTAGCTGGGACTACAGGCATGTGCCACCATGCCCATCTAATTTTTTCTATATATTTTTAGTTGTCTGATTAATTTCTTTATATTTTTAGTAGAGATGGGGTCTCGCTCTTGCTCAGGCTGGTTTCAAACTCCTGAACTCAAACAATCTGCCCGCCTTGGCCTCCCAGAGTGCCAGGATTACAGGCGTGAGCCACCGTGCCCGGCCCCTTCTTTCCCTTTTCTGACTGGCAAGACCCCACTCAGCTTTCAAAGCCTCCTGTTTGGCACCTTTCCCAGCCCAACCTCCCTCATGGGCACTTAGTTCTGCTTTGTTTGTGTTCCCTCAACTTTCTGTACAAGGCTGCTTTACAACATTTCCAATTATGCCATTGCTGTTTAGATTTCTACCTGATGGTTATACTATTATAAGCTTATGGAAAGCAAGGAACTTCCAACATTTAGCCCAGGGCTCAGAGTAGAAAGAATTGTCAGTAAATGCTGATTTAATACTGAGTGGTTTATTAGTCTTTTCTTCTTACATATGGATGCCAACAAAATGAATAAAATACCGATTGCCTTCTTGTAAGTTATATTTCTTTTTTATTTGATCTAAATGTGTCACAGTGAGACAAGGGGAGAAAAGCACTATAGCTTCAGTACCTACCTGAACTGAAAAATACCAACATTGATGAAAGACAGAAGACTTACATAAATGAAAAGACAGTCTGTGTTTATGGACTGGAAGACTTTATATTGTTAAGATGGCAATATTACGCAAAGTTTTCTACAGATTCGGCACAATTCCTACAAAAATTCCAGCATCGTTTTTTTCACAGAAATGGAAAGATGATACCCAAATTCATATGGAATTGCAAAGGGCCCCAAAAGGCCAAAACAGTCCTGAAAAAGAAGAACAAAGTTGGAATATTCATACCTTCTGATTTCAAAACTTACTACAAAAGTCCAGTAATCGAAATAGTGTGGTATTGGCATAAGAATAGACGTATAGACCAGTGGGATAGTATTGAGTGTCCAGAAATAAACACATGTATCTATGGTCAATTGAGTTTTAAAAATAGTAATAAAATACATATAACATAAAATTTACCATCTTTTACAACGTATGGTACAGCGGCATTATGTCCGTTCACCTTGTTGGGCAACCATAACCACCATTCATCTCCAGAAGCTTTTCATCTTGCAAATCTGAAATTCTGTATCCATTAAATGGTAATATAGCCAAATTGTTTTTGACAAAGGTGCCAAGTCCATTCAATGGGGGAAGATAGTCTCTTCAACAAATGGGTCTGAAACAACTGAATTTCCACATGTGAAAGAATGAGGTTGGACCCCTACCTCACAACATATACAAAAAAATTAACTTAAAATGGGTCAACAAACAAACTAAAAGGGATAAACCCATAAAACTCTTAGAAGAAAACATAGGCGTAAATTATCATAATTATCATTGGATTTGTCAATGGAGTCTTAACATGACACCAAAAACACAAGCAACAAAAGAACAAATAGGTAAATTGGACTTCATCAAAATTAAAAACTTTTGTGCATCAAAGGACATCATAAAGACAGTAAAAGAACAAAACTATTTGCTAATCATATGTCTGATAAGATTTTAATATTCAAAATACATAAAGAACTACAACCCAACAACAAAAAGACAAACAACCCAATTTTTAAGTGGACAAAGGACTCGAATAAATGTTTTTCCAAAGAAGACAAACAAATGGTCAATAAGCACATGAAAAGACATTAACATCGTTAATCCTTGGGGACATGCAAATCAAAACCATAAGATACCACTTCACACCTACTATGATGACTATTATTATAGTAAAAAATGAAAAATAACAAGTGTTGTTGAGGACACAGAGAAATTGAAGCCCTCATACACTAGGTATGGGAATACACAATGGTGTAGCTGCTGTGAAAAATAGTTTGGCAGTTCCTCAAAAAAGTAGCTACAGAATTACCATGTGACCACTCCTGTCTATGCACTCAAACCAATTGAAAAGAATGACTCAAGCAGATTCTTACAAACCGATACCTATAGCAACATTATTTACAACAGCCAAAAGGTGAAAACACCCAGATGTCCATCAAAAGACGAATGGATAAAATGTGGTATATATCCACCATGGAATATTATTTAGCCATAAAAAGGAATGAAGTTGTGATACATGCTACAGTGTGGATGGACCCTGAAAACATTACGCTTAGTGAAATAAGCTAGACACAAAAGAACAAATATTAGATGATTCTACTTATATGAAATATCTAGAATAGGAAAATTCATACAGGCAGAAAGTAGTTTAAAGTTTACCAAGGGCTGGAAGTAGGGGAAAATGGGAAGTTCTTATTTAATGGGTACAGAGTTTCTGGTAGGGGTGATGAAAAAGAAAATACAGAGTGGTGATGGTTGCACGACATAATTAATGCCACTGAATTTCACTCTTAAAACTGGTTAAAATGGTATATATATATATATATATATATTTTTGAGACAGAATTTCACTCTTTTGCCTGGGCTACAGTGAGTGCCATGGCGTCAGCCCAGCTCACAGCAACCTCACACTCCTGGGCTCAAGCAATCCTTCTGTCTCAGCCTCCCGAGTAGCTGGGACTACAGGCATGTGCCACCATGCCCAGCTAATTTTTTCTATATATTTTTAGTTGTCCGATTAATTTCTTTGTATTTTTAGTAGAGATGGGGTCTCGCTCTTGCTCAGGCTGGTCTTGAACTCCTGAGCTCAAACAATCCGCCCGCCTCGGTCTCCCAGAGAGCTAGGATTACAGGCGTGAGCCACCGTGCCCGGCCTAAAATGGTATATTTTATGTTATGCATATTTTAACAAACACACACAAACCTATGTCAAAGTCTGAGACCCATACTGTTATTAGAGGCCAGTTACATTCTAGAAAGAGTGAGAGGAGAGACTGCCAATTAAGGCAGGCCCCAGGATGTAAAATTAGAATCAAGGTGAGGAAGAGTGTCCTCTAAGGTATAGAATCTAACACTCTAATTCTAGTTTGCATCAGATTCACCTAATCCAACTGATTTGTCCCCACCCATAAAGATTCTAATTTGCTAAGTCCCAGGTGGGTCAGAAACACTATTTTTAACAAGTTCCCCAGGGTGAGCATGAAGTAAAACAAGTATTGTTATCAGGTATTTGTTAATATCCTCTGAAAACCGTGAAAAGAATTTGTCTTCTGCTATTAGCCGGAGAGCCCCTGATTGCAAGATTCTGTGGATTCTTTGCCCTTTTAACACCAAGCTTAGATTCCTGCTCTCACAGTCCCTCCCGGCTCACAGCTGAGGGCTCCAGACTTCCATCTGCACACTTAGCCCTGCCGTGGGCTTGGGGACCAATCCGAGGGTCAATTTTCTGATGACTCAGCTTCAGGTCGCAGTGACTCAGCGCCGAGTCGCAGCTGTTCCTCCTGATCTGATCTTGTCACCCAGCTCTGACCTTGCTCCCATTTTCTATCCCAGTTTTGATAATTGTGTCTTTGCTTTGCCACCAAACCCCTGTCCTTTTCTCGCCAGTTTTCTCAGGGGAGTCTGCCTCTGAATCTTGCTCTCAGGACGAAGGTTTTTCTGTCTTGGCTCAGTATTTTTATTGGAAGCACTCACCTTCAAGACCATGCTATTCCCCAGTCTTTCTCCATTCCCCTACCTTTCCTTATTATACACACCTGACGTTTAAATTCCCTTTCTTCTCCACATGGGATCTCCAGGGGTTTGGTGCTTCCTCTGGGCCCCCACTTCTGACTCCACTTACCTTCCCGCGAACACTCCACCCTGCGGGTCTATCCCAGCAAGCTGCAGGCCAGCAGTGGAGGCACCTGGCCCCAGCTGAATACTCCACGATTTATTTGCCTTGTGGATTTCTGGGTTCTGGGCTCTGCCCGGATGCGGGGCAAAATACCCCATTACCCCTGCTTCCTGCTGCCCACTGAGGGCGAGGGAGACGAACTGGCTATTAGGGGCCTCCTTAATGTTTCGGGTGCTGTGCTAGGTGTTTAGCAGATGGCACTTAACCTAAGAGATTATTTTTAACTTTTTTAAAAAATAAGGATATGACACAGAGAGGTAAAGCAACTTGCTCAAAGTAGATTGCAAGACTGTGGTGTATCCTGAACTGGCTCTAAAGTTTCTGCTTTTTGGCTCTGTCATGCAGGTCTGGACTGTCCTGTGGTGGTGGGGGTGCGAGTGGCGTGGCAGGTTTCAGGCTCCGCTGCTTCCTTTCTGCCGTGTCCCTCTTCCTTTCGACTCTCCCGCGCCAGGCAGAGCTGGAGGACCCCAGACAGCGCTCCTGCTTTGGTTGAGTATTTGCAAGGTGTACCAGGGCTGGCGTGACATATTTTTCATTTACTGTTAAGTCCCTCTGTGGAGGAAGAGAGGTTAAAGTATGTCTTGCAGATTGCATATTCATAGCAACTAAATTCCTAACAACACTTTAAAACAATGAAATAGCTAAAAAAGCTGGAGGTCATACAGTGATGACCTATGATACATAACTATCTAGCAACAATATTTCCTATGCACTGAACACATCAGACCTGCTTTGATCCCATTGTCAGTAGAAACCTACTTTTCACCTGCTCAATATAAATATAGGGCAAGAAAGGAGCCCCTGAAGTTGAATTCCTCAGTTGTCCTGTGTTTCGTATGGTTAAAATAAGGGGATGATTGAAGTATGATTTCATGAATCACACAGTTTATTGCCATACAAAGAGTTTCTTTTTTTCCTTTTCCACAATGCTGAAAGTGGGGATGAGTAACAAGAACAAATTCCACAGGGAGTGCACTTGATGAACGAGGTACATCAGCCACGTAGCCAGTGAGTTCTAACTTTGTTTAGGGTCCATTGCTAAAGTCTAGTTGGAAGCAGGCCTCTGTGGATGTAAAGTCTAATCGAAGCTTGATGCGTACCTTTCTTCAAGACGTTCTTGGCAGAGATAGTTCGACCAACACAGCAGAGAGCTGCAGCAGGCCAGGTCATCGATGCTAGCAGGAGGTGTTGGCGCTGGTTGGTGAGGCTGGTTGGCGAGGCGTTGGAGAACAGCTCTGAGGCTGACAGAGAGTAGCCCTGCCACACCTGAGCTCTCGATTTGTCCAAATCTTAGGTTTATATATATTTTGGAGTCCAGTAGTTGAGGCCAATAATTTAGATATGTGGTCCGATAAGGTGTGACAACATTCTTGCGGGGAGGGGAATTGCACTCCATGTTCCTACCACAGCAAAACATGGCATTCCTGTAGCAAACTATGTAGATGTTTGGAATCATTTCAAGGCCACGTAACATTCTATTTAGGAGGAGTACCACCCCAGAGGGCAACTGGCTTGTTGCTCAAATGCCCTAGTACAGCTGAACTTTTAAAATTTTCCTGTAGGGAAAGGAGAATCTGTAGGATTCTGATGATTCTATTAACTCTTCATACTTGTCTGGCCCTAATCAAATTTTTCCTATATTGCTTTATGGAGAGGGCAAAATGCAATTTCCATCCCAGCAGAGTTTAAAGACCAATTAGATGTGTAACGGTTACAAAGAGACAAATTTTAGTTCCAAATATAAGCAATTTTTATTACTAAAACTAAAATTATTCTAGTCGCCCAAGCACTAAACCTTGGATTAATTTTTTAATTCTTCTTTTTATCTCCCAAGTCTAGTCAGTCATCATATTCAGCTGTCTTTCTCCTCTCTCCACCCACTTGCTCAAAAACCTTACTAAGTCTCCCTATTGCCTTATAGTTAAGGCCAAATAACGTGGTCTGGCGTTCAAGGCAGCTACAGTCTGGTCTCCACTTCTCTCCCCAGCCTTATTTCGCCTAACTCCCCTATACAAATTACATAGCAGAACATGCATGCCCCACTCCTGTGCCTAGTTCATTCCATTCTCCAACCTGAACGCCCTTGTAAGTCTGAGTCCTAATTTTCCTATTTTGCTAGCTCAACCACTTTCTCTGTGCAAATTGTCCCGATCACTTTAGTGCACAGTTTTCTCCATGTTCTTTTCTGCTCCTTTCTCACCATAAATTATGCATATATCCTAATTAGCACAGTGATCCTGACACCTTTTAAGTGTTCAGCAGAGTGGATAAGAGGATGGGCTCTGGAGCCAGACTGCCTGAGTTGGTATCCCAGCTCTGTGGCTTGTTTGCTGTGTGCCCTTAGACAACTTACTTAACCTCTCTGAGCCTCTATTTCCCCATCTATGAAATAGGAGTAATAACTGTGCCTCATAGGGCTGTTGTTTTATTATATATATGCTGTATATACATATATTAATATTTATATGGAAAGTTATTTATCTATCCTTTTATGCAGATGTTCTATCTTCACCTAATGTTTGCTACAGTAGGTAATTGGCCACTTATGCCATTCATCCCAACCACCACAGAGAAAGTTCTGGTTCAGATACAAGGATAATTATGGAGGAATACATAACTAAGAAAAGCACCATCTTACAAATGTAAGTTGTGGAATAGCAAAGATGGAAAACATCCCGAAGGAGAGAAAAGAATGATTAGCCCCAGACTAGGGGTGGAGAATGAATGGGAGGATGTCAGCAATACCCCTGCAGAAAAGGGACTTTTAGGTTCTCAGAGAGGAGAGATGAAAGTATTTGGCCAGTTGATTTGGGGCCCATTTCATTTCCCTTTGAAAGGGAGTGCCTCAGCCGGCTGGGGGTGGGGGCTGATTCTGGAGTGCCAGGGAAACCAGTGCAGAGCTCAGAGCACACGAAGCAGGGCTGACTGGCGCCTTATGCTTGGCTTGAGACTCAAGGGAGCAAAGGAGAAGAGACTACATTTTCCTTTTGGGTTGCCCAGTCCTGCTCACCAGTCTTGGAAAGGAGACAGGATTTCCATCTGGTACTGCAGACTGCGAACTTGACTGGTGTGCTCCCCGGGCAGAATCATTCAGGGTCTGCGCTGGGCAGGTGGTGGGTGGTGGTGGCAGCGATGCTAGTGATGTATGTGTGAGAGGCCGACGGGGTTGATGGGGGGGTTCTATGATAAGCTGTGGGTATGTGGGGGGCATTCGGGCTGGGGGAGGGTACAAGCTGGGAGGAGCATAGGCCACTGGGATGCATGCTGGAAGCGGTGGGGCAGGCTGCGAGAGGATTTGAGCCGGGGAGATATATCCTGGGGGAATTCAGGCTGGGGGTGATACAGGCTGTGGGATTATAGACTGAGGGGCGATGGACTGGGGAGCACAAGCTGCGGAAGGTGTTGCATTAATTTTCTATTGTTATATAACAAATTACACAACTTAAAACACTACCAGTTATTAGTTCGCAGTGATGTAGGACAGAAGTCCAGACACGGTGGCTGAGTTCTCCACTCAGTATATCACCAGGCTAAAATCAAGGTATCAGCTGGGCTGTGTTCCTTTCCGGAGCTCAGCGTCCTCTTAAACTCTCAGGGTTGTAGAAGAAGTCAGTCCCTGTGATTGCAGAGGGAACCCCCCATTTTCTCGCCGGCGATTGGCCACGTCACTCTGAGCCACTAGAAGGCGCTGTAGTTCCTTGCCACGTGCCCCCTCCGTCAAAGTCTGTCACGCTTTGAGTCTCTCTTTGTTTCTAACTTCTAGACCCAGATTTAAAGCCTTCACGTGATAGGTCAGCTCTACCAGATAATCTTTCTAACTTAAATTCAACTGATTTGGGACCTAAATGACATCTGCAAAGTCCCTTCGCAGCAGCACCTAGATTCGACTGAATGACTGGGAGAAGGTGCCCGCACGTGGGGGCCAGGAGTCTCTGGGGACATCTTGGAATTCTGCCTTTCGCAAAGGACCCCTAGGTGGGGAGTGATACAGGCTGGAGGGAGAAGAGGCTGGGGAGGATACAAGCTGGGGCGTATAAAAAGAAAATCACAGAGTCAGGCACCTCTGATCTGGCCCCACGGATCATTCATTAGGAAATTTCTTGCTAACCTCCCATAAGCAAGGACATGTAAATTGTACCTACGTCTAGTGCCTAAAACTAAAGCGTATCCACGCCACACTAATAATGAAGTACAAGTTTATCTTACAGGCAACAGAACCGGAAACAAGACAATCAGACATTCTTCCACCTACCCAGGGACATCCACGCAATTGATGCTTCCTTCACTCCCTTATTTTTCATAAAATGTGGATTTCTTGGGCCTCACAAGAATGTAGCCACTGCCTCATCAGCCCCTCTCCCGTGCCTTTATCCTTCTGTCTGTACGCCTTTAAAATGCTGAAGGTTTCGACTTCCCTTTCAGAAAAACATCCACAGCTTGTCTGCGGTTCATGTTTTCCCTGCGTGCATCCTCAAAACCTTGGCTTAATAAACCTCCATTGATTGAGATTTTTGCCTCAGTCATTTATTTGAGTTGACAGGTGGGTACAGGTTGGGGAGTGAATCAAACTCAGGGAGATCCAGGCTGGGGCATGATGCAGACTGAGGGGAGGATAAAAGTCGGGGTACAGACTAAGGGAGGGGTGAGGCTGGGGAGACTAGATTGTGGGGAGGATATACGCTGAGGAGTGATACAGGCTGGAACACAATCTAGGCTGGAATGGAATGCAGGAGGAGGCACCACGTGGAGCCTGCGTGCCTGACACGTGACTAGTCTGAATCTGAGTGCTAAGGCAGAAAGGTGAGCCCAGGTGTGATGGGGGCACTCAGCCCAGCCTAGGTGATCAGCGACAGTTTCCTGGAGAAGATGGCCAAAGAAGATAGATGAGACACGTGTTCAAGTCAGGTGAGAGACCGTGAGCCCAGCCCAGGCACAGAGGTATCAGTAAAGATTATAATGCTTAGTTGTGAAGCTAAATCTTTGGCTAAGCTACTAAATGTGTTTCTGTCCCTTTGAAACAGGACAATGCCACTGAAGACAGCCCTGTATAGGAGAGGAAGAGCCCTGGATTACACATCCAGAGATATGGGTTCCTGTGTGTGCTTTGCCCTGGCATTGACCCTTCTCTCACTGTTTTAATGTCTCATTTGATAAATAAGGAAATTGGAGCAGATGAGCAACACACCTCCATAATTATGTGTTTTGAAATCCTTAAATGAGATAAATCTATTGAATGTCTGTGAAAGGCCAGACACCATTGCAATTCTAACTTATTGTCAGCTATGTAAGTGATATAATTGGTTCTAGTTAAGTGCATTTTCATAAAATGCTAAATCATTTAAATAATAGAATAATCTCAGTAAATTTAAAAATGTTTTCTGCCTATTTAAAGATATTTCTGCTTGGGGAAAAAATTTTAGTGTTAATGGGAACCTGGTGGATGGACATAGTTCAAATTAGTTAAATTTGAGAGTCTTATTGATTAAAGTTCAGCAGAGACCCCCAACTGTGCTAGGCTGGATTAGTTTGTTAGGGCTGCCTAACAAAGTACCATGGACTGAGTGGCTTAAACAAAAGAAATTCATATTCTCACCGTTCTGGAGTCTAGAAGTCCAAGATCAGGGTGTAGGCAGGATTGGTTTCTTCTGAGGCCTCTCTTCTTGGCTTGTCGGTGGCCACTTTCTCTCTGTGTCTTCACATGGTCCTCCCTCTATGCCTATCTGTATCTAAATTTCCTCTTTTTATAAGGACATAAGTAGGGCTGGGCATGGTAGCTCAAGCCTGTAATCCTAGCACTGTGGGAGGCTGAGGTGGGATGATCACTTGAGCCCAGGAATTTGAGGTTGCTGTGAGCTAGGCTGACACCACAGTACTCTAGCCTGGGCAACACAGCAAGACTCTGCCTAAAAAAAAAAAAAAAAAAAAAAAAAAAGGACACAAGTTCTATGGGATTAGATTTTAACTTAATTATCTCCTTAAAGACCCTTTTTCCAAATACAGCCATATTCTGAGT
Source organism: Avahi laniger (assembly GCA_963575035.1). Classification (NCBI taxonomy): domain Eukaryota; kingdom Metazoa; phylum Chordata; class Mammalia; order Primates; family Indriidae; genus Avahi; species Avahi laniger. The sequence goes on from CAUYSK010060699.1 coordinate 10,405, forward strand.
TATGGGGGGTTAGGACTTCAACATATGAATTTTGGGCAGATATGACTCAGTCCATAACAGCGGTATAACTCTCCTTACCTTTGGGATGGTGGGGAGAGAGTGGAGGAGTTGAAGCTCAGAAGGGTGGGGCATTGGGTGGTCTTGGAGTAACACTTAGGGTAATGGATCATTTCTTCCAAATCTTTATCATCTATTTTAGATGTCCTTCATGTCTGCCACATCTCTTCCTTCCATGTAAAGAGAAAGGGACAGGAGGTGATACCAATTGCTTATGTTTGTGCCTCGGGCAAAAGAATGAGCCTGTAAAACCGCTTATGAATGAACAATGCATTGCACCATGAGGGATTTCGTTATAGTCCTCAAGGCTGCGTCAAACACAGCAACACACTGGAACGAAAGGCTCTGAAATAAAAAAGGGCCAAAGTGCTCAGGCTTGCATCTTTGAAACAAGGAACATTGTATACACTGGAGAAGACGTTAAATTCTAAAAGCAGCAATATGAAATCTAGGAAATAAGCAGAGGTATGAGAAAAGAAAATCAGGGAAGTAGAATTTAAAGGAAAAATGAAGACTAACAAGGAAAAAAGTTTTGTTTTTTGGATGAACCAAATGGAATGTGATCTGAGTGAAAAGTGCCCATCTATGTAAGATTGATTGCTGGGAACAACGTCATAAAATGAACATTAGCTCGCAATGGTGAGTGCCTTAAAGTGCCTTTTGCAAAGAGAGAAGTAGAAGGAAAACAAAACAAGTCACTATGCCTGAAAACCACTTATAGAAACCTGCTAAAAGCAAAAAGAGAAAAGAAAGAACATCACATGACCATTCCATTTATCTTTACTGGGAATCTTTTGGAGACGAATTCATTTGTTCTTTTGTGGTGATGCCTCACACTTTAGACAAGTCCAAAAGTAAATAATTTTCTCGTATGAGACACGCTTTCAATCATCCTGATTCCGAAGGAAGCTTTTTCCCCATTGGCTAATTTTATAAACAAGTTAGGGAGGAATTATTTTGAACTGATTCTACAAAGTGGATCTTTTATGTCTACTTTATATTGTAGGTCTTGAGAAAGAATAAATAAAAGAAAACATATTGCTCTGGCTATTTCAAAGGATTTGGGTTGGATGAAATTTGAGTTCTGAATTCAGCTTGAAGCAGAGTTTTGTTTTGTTTTTTTAATCTTACACTCAGGGTGTTTCTTGTTCATGGACAACTCCTCTTTAAATGAATGTGAACTTCACCAATAAAAAAGATCACAGACTTGTGGTTAGAAAGGGATTTGAAACATCGATTGGCTCAGTTCTCTGGTTTCAGCCTGTATGAAGTAACCCCTTCTCATAGGATGTAAAAAATAATTAAATCCTAGGTCTCAGAGCCGCTTACATTGAAATATGTCTTCTTAATTTGTATGAGATTAATATATTTCATTCTGAAGCTGGCCAAACTTCCTTTATATGTCAGTAGTATTCAGTTCATGCTTCATAGTTGTAAAATGGTGAGCATTATAGTGTTACATATTTATTTTGATATAAGCTTATGGCCATAATTAGTCAACAAATACTTTTTGAACAGCTGGTATTTGAAGGCACTGTTGTAGGTGTTGTGGGAGATGTGAGACTATTTAAAACACATTGTCTTAATTCAAAGAGCTTATAGTTTTTTTGTGGAAAGACAGTTACATACACATGTACTAATAATATTAAAACATTGACTTTCCATGTAAATTTATTCAGACACTTCTTTTCTGCAATAGTATCATGAAAAAAGATGATGAAAATTAGTACCACTTTTAGATCATGGAAGAAACATATGAGGAAATGCTCCATTGTTTGTTATTGATAACATATTTGAGTATATAACCTTTTCTTCTCAACTAAATTTAAGATTTCTGAGGAAAGTTGAGTTCAATTATTTATCTTTGCATACTTTACATACCTTCCATGAAATAAAAACACCTATTGATTGATTGATTAATCATGGATCTAAGCTCAATGCTAAAATTACATGCATAACCAACATTATGTGAGGCACTGATCATTGATTAATGACTACGAAACATGACCTCATCTAAGACAGCTTGGCTCTCAGAATTGACCAAAATTTATAGGAATAAGGAATTTAGCGGGAGGTTGAGTGTTGTATTGAAAGAAAGTTTTTTTTTTTTTTCTTTTGGCTCTGATGTCCATACCATATTTAAACCTTCTACACCGATGTTCAAATTGTTGGTACTATTCTGATTTCCGTTGATAGTATCCTGTTGTTTGCTTTTGCTGTCAATGCGCTGTACATTGAATATACTCTTGTGTCTCCTAAGCTTGATGTTAATACCTAAATTGCATTTTTTAAAAAGTAACATAAGCAAGCAATATTTGTTGAAAGGTAGATAATATAGTTTGTCTCAGTAAATATAGTTGGTTTCCCCACATCTACAACTATCTCCATAATTTCCTTGTTGAGTGAACTAATGGTATTTCGTTAGAAACCCACAACCTAGCCAGACTTAAATTCATCCTATTTTAGAAATCTACAACAAAAGCGAATATATAACCTCTCCTGCTAATCTATTCCAGTGTCTAAGAACTTTCTCTGACAAGAGTGCTTCCTTGGGCCTGAGCTTTGCTTCTCCTTGTAAATCCATTTTCTTTAATTCTACCTTTAATAGAAGCAGAGAAGAGTAGACAATCTTTCTTTGCGACATAGGTAGTAGCTATGCAAAACATTACACCTGTAATAAATATCTCATACCCACTGTTTAAGATAAGGAACCTATGAGAGTCATTGATTTATTTATCACTGGACATAAAAGAGAAGCTGGAGAGAAGACTCTTTTGTCTGACAAAGGAAAAGGCAATTCATATATTTTCTAGAGTCATAGATGGATGCCATTTTGAATATACAGTAGTCATTTCTGGTGATCAATTCATTTAGAATTAAGGGTATATTCTATGGGAGACATTAGACTTTTGATGTTCAAAGCTCTTAAAAAGAATTTTTATAGACTGTTTCACAAGAACATATTCATGGCTGTAAAATAAAGGGCACGATTTCCTTTTTGCAAATGTTTTCATCCTCTGACTTTATCTAAAAAAGCTTCTTTTTAAATGGCTGTACTGTTTTAGAAATTTTCTTTCTTTCTGTACCTGCATTAAATGGTCCTTTCCTGTCCTATCTTGCTTTTCCAAGGCAACAGATGAAATTCCATTTATTAGAACTGAATCAGAAAGTTAAGGGCCTAAAGAAATCTAACATTTAATAAAAGAATATTGAAAATAATAGAGTTTAAAGAAGGTAATATAAGGTATATAATATTCTGCTTCTACAATTTTAATAGGTTTCTTGGGGAGGACAGAAAAGCAAGAAGATTCATCTCAGTGTTTGCATAATAAGTGTTAAATAATCAAGATAGATAAATATAGTGGATTCTTGTATTAAGAGTTAAAAGCAACTAGAGTGCATAAAAATTTGCTGTTCCAACGCCTTGTTCAAGGAAAATAATTTTATTAGAGATTTAGTCCACCTACTTGTCTTCACAATGAACTGCATACTAAAGACAATTTAGTAGGAGATGAACATCTAAGCTCACTGGCACTGAAATAGTTCAACATGGGTTATGTCAAGTGTTCTAAGGGTTTTGGATGCAATTAAAAAACAATCAGAATTAATAAGACTGATTTTGTCTAATGTCATTACCAGTCCTTGTCACTGGTGTAATTTCAAATAAAAATGAAACAAAATAAACCAGAACAAAAAAACACTGCACCTCCACAAACAGTGGTGCTGAGTCTTGGGAGGTCCTGCCAGCTGACTTTCAAGAACTCTTATAAAAGTGGCACTTCTCTTGGGGAAGTCAGCCCCATTAAGTCTTGTTTTTAAATTTGAAAGATCAGAAATCCAATGTCTGTGAGCATCAGAAGTAGATTTGTTAGGAACAGACTCACACAATCCAGTTCGCATAATACAGCATAACAGTTTTGTAGATGTTGAGGTCAAGCAGACAGGGATGCTCATTTCAGTAGAGCCCCAAGGACCATATACACTGAGAGTCAAGCTGTTAGTTAGTTACTCGGTACATGGGAATCAAACTAAAGGAAATTATTTGACATACTGGTAGAGGTGTATTTATGCACAATTTAGTGATAGCCTCACCAAGGACACCACAATGCTTAAATCTGCATTGCTAAGACTCTTCCATCTGGGTGGTATTTGAAGGGGAATTGTTCACTCCTGGCTCTTGCAGTTGGTTATCTTTTCTTTGCTACATCTGACCAATTCCTTTTGAACACAAAGATTTTTACCAACCAGAACCAACTAACTGCTTCATACTGAAAAGCCAACCAGTTAAAATGCAGGATAGCCAATTAAATTTGAATTTTAGATAAACCACAAATAATTTTTTAGTATAAGTACTATATGTCCCATTCATTCAATATATGGGACATACTTATGCTAAAATTATTTGTGGCTCATCTGAAATTCAAATTAACTGAGAATCCTCTATTTTTATTTGCTAACTCTGGTAACCCACAAACTGCCTTCCTGAGCTTCCTTGCCTATTACCTTGACTGGAGTTTTGGGTGTTCCCAAGCTCTCGACACGTACACAAATACAGTTTCTTGCTTTATCCATAAAGGTTAATAACATTCATTGTGTGCGGAGTTGACCTTCAGAGTACAGCTTTCCTCGATCTATAGTTTGTGTGTGTGTGTGTTGAGGGGAGTTGGGAGAAGAGTAAATCTTCTTGTCACTGCCATGCACCAACAGCAGTTCTTGAGATAAATTGTATTAAACAAAGTTGTTTAAAGCAGTACAAACCAGTTTGGGAAGGATAAAGGACTAGCATAAATGAGTTCCAATAAGATCATTTTACTTTTATTGTATAGCTGAAATAATTTGTGTTGAGGAAATGGGAGACAGAAATTCTACCATGGGAGAAGGATAATTTTGGAGAATGGAAAACTTTGAGCCTAAGGCAGGTCTGGGGAGTGGAGTTCTGTACTTGGGACTTAGAACATCATGTGGCTACTGAGTCTCTAAGGAGAAGACTAGCATTTTAGAGAAGGATGCAGAAAAGGAGGCAGGAAGATTTCAAAGAAACTTTGAATATTTCATATTTGTGTGTAGGGCTGGCCCTAAATGTGAGGAGAGCTGGAATCCCTTCCTCCTGCTGTCTCTCCTATTCTGCCTGGTCTTCTGGTTGCAGTACCCAGAAATCAGGTTGGTTTTTTTAGTACTATTATTTACCTGCATTTGGGTCGAGTAGACTTAATTTTATGGCTAGCTGGGAACCTCACCATACTGTATAACTGCAGTCCCCAACCCCCAGTACTGGTCAGCAGCCTGTTAGGGACCGGGGTGTAGAGCTCTACCACCTCCTTCCTTCCCCCCCTCCCCTCTGTGGAAAAACTGTCTTCCATGAAACTTAGTAAGGGGGTGGAGGTGAAGGGCTGCCTAGCAGGAGCAAGTGCGCCAGCTAGAGTGAAGCTTCATCTGTCTTTACAGCTGCTCCCCATCGCTCCCACCACCACCTGAGCTCTGTGCCCCTTGCCCTGTCCATGGAAAAATTGTCTTTCATGAAACTAGTCCCTGGTCCAAAAAGGTTGGGGACCCCTGCATATAACATTGATTTTTTTTTTTTTTTTTGAGACAGAGTCTCATTTTGTTGCCCTGGCTAGAGTGAGTGCCGTGGCATCAGCCTAGCTCACAGCAACCTCAGACTCCTGGGCTCAAGCGATCCTCCTGCCTCAGCCTCCCGAGTAGCTGGGACTGCAGGCATGCGCCACCATGCCCGGCTAATTTTTTCTATATATTTTTAGCTGTC
>CAUYSK010060702.1:0-12637 GCA_963575035.1 Avahi laniger
GTGAACATCAAAGCTTCCCCAAAATCACAAATTCAATTCTGAAAAAATAAATGTTTAGGCTTTACATAACCTAATTTATAAATAAATATTGCTTAATGATATTTTCATAAGAACAATAATGGTTTATGTCAGATGTTGCTACAGTGGCTGTATGGTGAGAAGGATTTGAGTAAAGAATTTGGAATCAAAGGAATTGGCTTTGAATTCTAGAACTTCCACTTTGTCCCTCTTATGATGTTGATTAGTCTCCACGAGCCTTATTTCTTATCATTTAATTTAATTTATCCAGCATGTATTTAAATTCTATGCTGTATAAGACCCTGTGTTAGATTCTGGATATGAATAAAATCCAAATTCTTGGCTTTAAAAAGCTCATATTTTAATTCTGCATGCACCATGGAAATAATAAGCCACCTTTTATGTTGTTGTGGGTAGTAAATAAGATAATTTTATAAGAGCACCTAACACCATCTTGAAAAGTTAAATTCTTAATAGAAGTTATTTCTCCTCTACTCTTTATAATGTTCTTCTAAGGATTTTGGGTTGAATATCCTAGATTTTGCAGCATCTTCATTTCTTCATTTTCAGTTTAGAATTGGAGCCACTTCCACTGGTATTGCTCTTTGTTTGTTCAGGGGTCGGAAAATTACAGCCTGAATACCACATCTGGCCCTTGGCTTGTGTTTTTTCATGGCCCCTGAGCAATGTATGTTTTTCCACACTTTTAAAGGGCTGTTAAAAACAAACCAAAAAGGATATGGACCAGAGATGGTATGTGGCCCCTAAAGCCTAAAATATTTACAATCAGGTATTTTGTTTTTTTCTTTTGAGACAGAGTCTCACTCTGTTGCCCTGGCTAGAGTGAGTGCCGTGGCATCAGCCTACCTCACAGCAACCTCAAATTCCTGGGCTCAAGCAATCCTCCTGTCTCAGTCTCCCAAGTATCTGGGACTACAGGCATGCACCATCATGCCTGGTTAATTTTTTTTTTCCTATATATTTTTAGTTGTCCAGCTAATTTCTTTCTGTTTTTAGTAGAAATGGGGTCTCGCTCTTGCTCAGGCTGGTCTCGAACTCCTGAGCTCAAACGATCCCCCCGTTTCGGCCTCCCAGAGTACTAGGATTATAGGCGTGAGCCACTGCCCCTGACCTACAATCTGGTTTTTAACAGGAAAAGTATTTTGACGTCTTTTTAGTATATTGACTTCATGAATATTGTGATAATACTGAAAAATATAGTATTTCAAGGTACATATGAGAAAAGAATTGCTGCAACATGCACACATACAGATAGAAGATTGGATAGCTCCATATGTAAATCTCCATACCCGTAAAGCTCTAACTCAAGTGTACCCCATGTCACGTTACATAAACCATATACACAATGACATATTGCTTTCATTATAATACAAAGAACCTATAGTATGCCAGTGATTTATTAAAGGTGGTTATTTCTCCCACTGAAAGGTTGATTCTCTGTCCTCTCCCCTTGAATCAGGGAAGACTCTGTGATTGGTTTTACCAATAGAACCACAATAGATGTAACACCACATTTCTTGTCCCTTAGAGAACTCTCTCTGGAAGCCCTGAACTGCCATATAAGAAGTTCAATTACCTTGTGACCTCCATGCTGGAGAGATCTCATGTCATGTAGGCACCATGGATGACAGTCTCATCTGAGCTCTGCCTTGCAGTCATTCATTCCCTCCAAGGCACCAGATGCAGGAGTGAAGCCATTTTGGAACTTCTAGACCAGTCCAGCTGTCAAGTCAATTTCACTGAGTGATCTCAGTTGACACCATATGGAGCCAATGAATCACCCACCTGATCCCTGCCCAAATTTCTGACTCAAAAAATATGGGTGAGATATATGTTCATTGTCATAGGCACTGTGTTCCAGAGTGGGTTGTTACTCAGCAGCAGGTAGCTAGAACATGGATATCTGTTTGCCAACTTAATGAATGCTAAATGTCAGTACCAGATTTAACAGCAATAATTGTTACCATATTGTGGCTCATTTATGTGCCAGACACTATTCTCAACACTATTCATTATCATTTAACATAATAACCTTATGAAGTTATTAGATTATGGAAATTATTTTCTACACAGTGCAGGTAAGGACACTGAGATTTAAGGAGGTTAAGTCGCAAACAAGTATCGCAGCTACTAAATGCCTGAGAGTGGGGATCCAACTCAGTTCTTTCATATTTGAAACCCCTTGCTCTGATCTATTATAAGCACCACCTCACATTATAGTGGGAAATTGATCTAATTGGTGCATGAAGCTTTACCCATAGGTCGACACCTCAAACATCTTTCATGTTTATACTATTTTATTTAATTAATCTTATATGTTTTCTTCCTTGTGAAAATCTGTCTTCGGTGCAGCTCATTTTAAGTGATATTCTGTGCTTAGAGTTCTCTGGACTAAAACATAGCATAGGCCTGTATTTAAATGTACCTATCTCTTTTACATCCAATAAAAGGAAATGTGTCATTTGTTCCTAACTTTTAAGGACACTGCATTTAATTCAAAATGTTTTGAAGGAAATATTCAATTCAAGGAGCTTTATTTCCAAAGGTGACACACAATCAGTATTTATGGAAAAATCCCATTCATTGATATTTCATTTATGGTTCATTATGTTTTATCCAATTTATCTTGATATTTTCAGAAAGAGGCTCTCTTTAAATGGGCTATTGATTCTAATTTTTGTCTGTAGAGCACTATTTTTAATAACAATAATAGTAATTACACATAAAGTAATAATAATAGCAATTGAAAATTGCAATATAGAAAATGTTTTTATTGAGCACTTACGATATACCAGAGGCAATTCTAAGCTCTTTACATATAGTAAATTATTTAATAAATCATCCAATGGGTTAATATTCATAAACCCTCAGATTTGTATGTACCTTTGTACTTTTTGGCCTCTTTTTGATCTTATGTCTTCTATTATGGCTTTACCTTTCTTATGTCCCTAAGGGATAAACAAGTAATGTGACAAGAATTGCACTCTACTGGAAACCAGGGGTGTCTTATTCATGAGTAGACTGAACTTTTGTGCTGGTCATTATTAATTATGCACCAAAGTGCATTCCTGACTACAGTCAAGCATAAGAAATGTACTTCCATGAAATCTAGGTGTCAGGGTGGCCATATGAATTAGTCAGGCCAAAGACATATGAGCAGAAATGATGTGGGTCTCTTCCTGGTGGAGGTATTTAAGAGCCAGTACATAATTCCCCATATTTTCTTTCTTAACATGTGTACTAGGGTTCTCCAAAGGAACTGAACCAACATAATTTATAGTTATTATACATAAATAAATATATACATATATTTATATGTATGTATGTGTGTATATAGGAAGGCTGTTTGGAAAGTATCCAGCCATTGTTAATATAACAAAAACGATTACACAGCTGGCTACTTTTTGGAAAGCCTGAGTGTGTATCTGTGTGTAAGAATTGATTATAAGTAATTGGCTCACATAATTATGAAGGCTGAGCAGTCCCAAGATTTTCAATCATCAAGCTGAAAACTCAGGAGAACTGGATGTGTAGTTTTAGTCCAAGTCTGAAGACTTTGACAACCAGGAGAGCTGATGGTGTAAATTCAGTCCAAAAGCTAGCAGGCTTGAGACCCATGAAGAACTGATGTTTTAGTCCAAGTCTAAAGGCCAGGCAAAACCAATGCCCCAGCTCAAACAATTAGGCAGGAGGAGTTTCCTCTTATAAAAAGTTCCCATTTTGTTCTATTCAGGTCTTCAGTTAATTGAATGAGGGCCACCCACATTAGGGAGGATAATCTGCTTTACTCAGTTTGCTGACAGAATAATGTTTGACCCGCATCTGAGTATCCTGTGGCCCAGTCAATTCAATGCAAAAAATTAATCATTACAGCATTTTAATATATAATGTATGTGTCATAAGATTAAAGCAGGCTGGAGTGTTTAGCCGATGCATAGATTACACGGAAGTTTCCTGATAATGCTTAGTAAAATCTACTTTATGATATGCTACAGCATTTGCATTGTGTGTCTCTCAGGTATGCAGTAAATGTTCAGTTCAATAACGGATCATGGGGTTTAAGAGTGAAAAGACTGAAAAGAGACACATGTATGAGGTTTTATTTAGTAGTACCTGATTATTTGGACCTTATTATTTAATACAGATGCCCTTATTAAATTATTTAATACATATGCCCTGTAAAATGTGGGATTTTAACTTGATTTCTCTAATGTCCCTTATAGAACACATATTCTATGATTTTAGATTTCCCAGTTTCAAATAGAGAAACTAAATCACATGAAAGCAAATCAACTGTGCCAAGCCATTAGATGAAATACTGGGACTAGAACTGTATCTACCTAGTAATCTGTTTCCATTACACTGAGTCATGCTCTTCTAAATTCAGCAATTGTTCAAAAGAAACATTAAAATATGTAACTAAATTGAGAGTGATTTTTATATTGATATCAATTTATTCTTGTAGAAATATTTAGGATATGTCATTTGAAAATGCCAGAGTAGTTCATCCATAGTCAACTTCATGTATAAAATTCAATTTAAACTCATGCTATTTACCTACTTTGTACCAAGAAATTAACAAGGAACCATGGGAAATGCAGAAGTATATGATGTTATGATGTGACCTAAATAATTCCATTTATTTTATCTTAATTAGCATGGGATATAATCACATATAAATCACATATTTAATTTTTTTAATATGAAAGTATTAATGCTTTGTCTTCCCATGAAGAACCACATTCCTCTAAGGTAGGGCTAATTATGGTGTAAAATTATTAAAGACTTATTTCTGAAAGTTAGCAAATCAGAAGTCCACCATGGAGTAAGTACAACTACCTTCAAATTTGTCATCTTGTGAGGCTCTGCAATTATTCCTATGGCCCTGCTATTGCTTGAACATTCTTGTATTGCATCTTCAGATTACTTGTGTCATTTTTGTGACAATTTCCTTCATCTCTTGAAGGTGTTATTGATCACTAGAAATAGCCAGTTGGCTTTCAGACCCTCTGTGTGGGAATTAAATATGTGATAGAGCTGGACAGTATTACATTTATTCAAATAATAAATTGAAATATTTTATTTTGAGTCTTTTGTGGTTGGTAAAAGTGACTTTGAAAGCAATTATTTAAAAAGTAGCCCATAAAAATGCCAAAATATATCAGAATCATTGGAATTAGCTCATAGCTCCTAAATAGACTAAAGTATATTGAGGCCAATTACCCAATGATTGATTTAATTGTGTACATGCATATGAATATATATTAATAGTATATGTTGTGTGCACGTGTATATGAGAGAGAGAGAGAAAAATTCATTGTTTTATACTTTATGAAAAGATATGAAAGGTGTTATTTCTACTTTGGAAGCATTTTGACCTAACTTGAAAAACCAAGACATACATATACACAAACTACCATACAGGGAAGCCTGAGACACTGAACTGCAGGCACTGAACCAATGCACTGTGACATGTTAAAGAGGTTTCTTTGCCTGGAAATTTGAAATACAATGATAAAGGGATATTTATGGGATTTTTGACTATAGTATTGCTTGGGTCTCCAAAAATGGACAAGATTAAGATGAGGTCATTTATACATCTCTAAAATTTTCTGAATGGGACAAAATTAAAAACATTATTATAGGCTTGCATTGGAGAACAAGTGAAGGGAAAAATAGAACTACCATCTCATCATTAGTTGTACTCCTTCCTGAAGGGTCAGTATGGGGCAGAAAGAACAGAGGGGTTACCCACTAACAAAGTAATTGTGATGATTTAATGAGCTCTTGTATATAAAGTGCCCAGCACAGAGATCAACATATGATTTATGCTCCATAAACTGTAGGGCTTTTTTCTCTGACCATTTCACTCTTTTGGTAATTATTTGCATATCTATGGGTATAAGATGAAAATGAATAATTTAGCTTTGATGTGCAGTACAATGAGCAAGGAAATGGAGAAGAGATATGATCTAATCAAAATGAGTTAGTTATAATCCCTTGTCTTTGAAAAATAATAATATAGTTAAGTCATATTTATATCAAGCTCTTAACTTTTCGTATCCATGATTTTTCTTTTATCCCTTCAATAGCCCCAAGACTTTGGTCAGACAGGTTATTTTCATCATGTATTTAATGAGAAAATTTGTGGCTGTGACTTTTTCAAATCATAAGACTGTTTTGTACCAGAGTCTAAATCAAAACGTAGGTCCCATGATTATTAGTTAAGTTAGCCTCTGCAATGCACACTCCCCCAAACCCCCGTGATTCTTGCCTCTTGTGTAATTTCTTCCTCTTTTGTTGGCTGGACCTAGTGACTTAATTCTAATAAACAGATTGTAGTAAAAGTGATAGGTGTCACTTCCAACATTAGGTTACAAGGAGACTGTGGCTTCCATCTTGGACTCTTTCTTGTTTTCTCCTTTCCTCTCTTTAAGGATGCCCAGCTGCCATGTTATGAGTAGTCCTAGGGAGTGGCCCAAATGACAAGGAATTGTTATCTCTGCCCAATATCCAGGAAGGGCCTTAAGCCTGACAAGAGTAACATGAATGAGTTTGAATCTTCTGAGTTCTGCCAACAGCTATGTGAGGGAACTTAGGAGAAAATTCCCCCCCCTTGAACCTTTAATAAAGACCAGAAACCAAGCAGACACCTTGATTGCATGGTTGTGATAGGTCCTGAGCAGAGACCCCAGCTAAGCCAATCTGACATTCCTGACTCAGAGGTAATAAATTTTAAATGTTATGCAGAAATAGATATCTAATATACATGATTTTCTACTCTGTATAGTTCAAGCATCTAGTCTATATAGTAGAGCTAGTTATTAACTTATTATTGAAGCTTTCAATTTAGTTTTCTGTTACTTAATAACTCTATGACTTTGGGCAATTTACTCAACCTGTGACTCAGATTTCTCATATATGACATGAAAATACTAGAAATAGAAACTACCTTTGGGAAGAACACAAAAGACAAAAATCCATATAAACGGCTTAGAATTGTGCTGGCCCATGGATAGTGCTCAATATAGGTTATTAGTTTCATTTCTTTATCAAAGTAGGAAGCACAAATGATATTAAAAATAAGTGGAGATAAAAATTTAAACAAGTATTCAAAATTGTGAATATAATTTTAATCTGTGATATTAACATTATTATACCAACAGAAGAATCAATGTACAGGTTAGTGGGGCAAGTAAAAGGTCTAACCATAAACTACAAGTTATAAGGCAGGGAGTTCTGGCATATTTCAGCATGTGTTGATTTCTCTTTGAGAAAATGGTATTTTTCTATTTAATTGCATCAGTTACCAGCTATCATAACTTAGAAATCTCTTTGTGTAGCAGTTTATAGGTAATTTGATGTCATCTAATTATATAAATGTTAATATTTTTATAGAGACTTTTATAAAATTTGTCATACATATATGTGAAAATATAGACATATATTTATTTACGATCATACTTAAGTATAAATTGGAAAGTACAAAAAGAAGTAAATATCACATATTTAGAGAAATTTATGTCTAGAAGTAACTGTGATTTATGTTAAATAAGACATGTTATGAAAACAGTCAACATGCTCTTGGACATTATCTGAAAGATACCACCAAGAACAGAAATTACTCTTAGTTATAACACCAACACAGCAAGAAGGACAAATAGGGAATGCTGGGAATAGGAGATTGAGAGACAAGACAGGTCTTAAAATATATAAAAAGGATGATTGGATTTAGACTCTAAATCACATTTTAAAAAATTTAGTAGATTTAGACTCTAAATTACATTGAAAAAACTTTTAGTGAAACACTAAATGATACCATTGTTGTTTTTTATTTCTCAGAGCATTTTATAAGAGAAGTGAATATAAGTAATAAAGACTTTTGTGTAAATAGTCTTTACACAATAAAGTGTATATAAGTAATAAAGACTTTCATATAAAGTCTTTAAGTAAATAAAGTTAATATAAGTAATAAAGACTTTTGTGTAAATATATAAAGTAGACCTATGAAGGAATATAATGCAATAAACAAATAGCCCTTGCTAGAATTGTTTTTCAGCATTTTCTAGTCTGCATCAGACCTCTTCATTCTAATGAAATATGAGAAACTTACAAGATTTTGGATAAAAAAAACAAAAATATATTATTATTAGACAAACTCCTGAAGACTTTGTTGAAAAAGGTAAACATAAAATTTACTTTTATCAAAGTGTATTAAGTAATGTAATATGTTAATATGTGTAAAAGATGGTATTTATGTTTACAGTAAAGAAAATGTGTTTTTATCTACATATGGTATCTAAAATCACTTTCCAGATAAAGACTCTCTTAAATCTTAACATTATAATGACACAGTATGGTTAATACCACAAATCTGCAAGGTCAGATTTTATAGTTTGTTCCTTTTACACTTTTGTGTGTGTGTGTGTTGTTGTGCAGTTTATCTTTTAATAAATAATATGCCAATTGGTGGTGTAGGGATGCTTCACTATCATATACAAAATGAGTGCATACTAATTCTATTCTTTGTGTCTTTTATTTACTTCCATTGTAATTTTTAAGTACAGAAGACAGAATGATCTTTCATGATTATTAAATATCATCTAGGGATGAACATATCTAATGGGTTTGAGATTTATGACCATTGACCAAATTAGCTTCCATCATGTCCACTCTGGTGGCAACCTATTGACCAATTATAAAATCAAATGCTCATTTGTTTAATTTCTTGGAGGAAGCTAGATTAGAATTTGATGTCTCTGACACTGTCAATGTCTTTCTTCAAGTGCAGTGAAAATGCCACAGAAAAAGTGAATACCATTTGGCACAAAACCAGAACAGAAATGAAAGGTTACAGACATACTAACGTGTCCACAGTTGCAGAAGTATTTTCCAGAGAAGACAAACAAGACTGCTAGGTGTTCCTCTTTCCTCATCTGACAGTCCCGATGACTCATTAAGAATACATGATCTAGTGGAGTTTTCACTTCATTTCTGTTCTATTTCAGAACTATCCAGTGGGATTTCTCATATTTTCTTCTATTGCTGTTCTATTTGTCCTTGTTCTTATTTTTTCTCCTTCTTTTCTTCTATGAAAAAAGAATCAGTCTGGGTATGGTGGCTCAATCCTGTAATCCCAGCAATTTGAAAGGTACAGGCAGGAGGATAGCTTGAAGCCAGGAATTTCAGACCAGCCTGGGCAACATAAAAAGACTGCATCTCTACAAAAAAGAAGAAAACTAGCCGGGTGTGGTGGCATGTGCCTGCAGTCCCTGTGGTCCTGTCCACTTCAGAGATTGAGGTGGGAGAATCACTTGAGCTCAGGAGTTCGAGGCTATAGTGAGCTATGATCACATCACTGCACTGCAGCCTGGACTATATATATTTTTTCTTTTTTAAAAATTTGAAATAAATTTAAATAAATTAGCAAGGAGAAAATTTCAAGGACACTAATAGCTATCGAACTATAATAAACAAGTTAATTTGAAAATTTATATATCTTACACATATTATTTCATGTAACTTTTATAAGAACTTTAGAAAGGAGAATGAGGGAGTTATAGCTCAGAGGGATGAAGTGATCAGTAAACAGAGAAACTGGATGGGGACCCAAGTCTGTGTGATTCTAAAGCTCAGGCATTACAACTGCACCGTTTTTCCCAAGGGCATTAAATGATCAGATGTTTAGATTCTCGTCAAATAGCTTGAGGCAAGAGACAAAGCAGGAGAGATACTAAAACGATTAGCATAACAGTAACTCCTGACTTTAAAGTCTGGTAGAGAAGGTTACCTGCTCCTTACTAGGTCCCTAACACTGGACAAATGAGTAAACCTCTATAAGCCAGAATATTAAAATTAAAGTCACCACAGTGCCATATGCCAAAATGAAATTTCAGACCATGGTGCACATTTTCAAAGGAAAGTACTCAATGAGAGACATTGTAGAGTGACAAATAGGCCTATCCAGTGAGAAGATACGACACTTATATTTATATATGTGCCTAACAGAGTACCAAATACACAAAGCAAAAATGATAGAACTGAAGAGAGAAATAGACAATTTATAATATTTGGAGACTTCAATGCCTCACTTTTAATGAGGGATAAAACAACTACAGAGATCAACAAGCAAATCGAAGACTTGAACAAGACTATAAACTAACTGCACCTAAAAGATATTTGTGGAAAACTACACCACAAAACAGCAGAACACATTTCTCTCAAGTGCACATAGAACATTCTCCAGGGTAGATCCATATATTAGGCCATTAAAAAAAAAAAAACACCTTAATAAACATGAAAGGATTGAAACCATATAAAGTATGTTAAAAATCAATGACAGAAGAAAAAGTGGAAAATGGGAGAATCGCAAGTATGTGGAAATTACATAACACAATCGTACATAACTGATGCAACAAAGAAGAAATCACTAGAGAAATCAGAAAAGACTGAGATGAATGAGAATGAAAGCACGATATAACAAAACATATGAGATGTAGTGAAAGTAGTGCTCCGAGAGAAGTTTATAGCTGCAAATTCCTATAGCATAAAAAAGAAATGATTTCAAAAATAACCTATGCTTCCACCGTAAGACACTGGAAGAAGCGAAAATAAATCTAAAGTAAATAGAAGAAAAAATAATAATAATTAAAATAAAAATTAATAAAAGAAAGAATAGAAAAAACAACAAAAAAAATCAGTAAAACGAAGTTGTTTCTTTGAAAGGATAAATAAAAATTGACAAACTTTTAGATAGTCTGATCAAGAGAAAAAGAGAGGTTACTAATATCATGAATAAAGAATAAAATTACCATCAACTTTATAAAGATAAAAAGCAATATTAGGGAATACTATAAAAAACTGTATGCCAACAAATGAGGTAACTTAGATGAAATGGGCAGATTCTTATGAAGGTACAAGTTGTTAAAACCAATTCATGAAAAAATAGAAAATGTGACTAGACCTATACCAAGTAAGGAGATTGAACTAGTAATTTCAATAAATTTTTTATAAAGAAAATCTCAGGCCCAGATGGCTTCACTCATGAATTCTACCAAATTTTTCCAGAACAATTAATATGAATCTTTCACAAACTTCCACAAAAATAGAAGAGGACGGAATACTTCCACATTACTTCTATGAGATCAGTATTATCATGATAAAACAACTAGAAAAAAAAGTAACAAAAAAGAAAACCACTGACCAATATATTTATGACTATATATGCCAAAATTCTGATCAAAATGCTAGCAAACTGAATTCAGCAACAAATACAATAAATTATATCCTATAATGAAGCGAGATTTATCCTAGAAATGCAAGGTTAATATATGAAAATCAATTAATATAATACACTGCATTAACAAAATAAAGGAAAAGAAACATTACCATTTTCACAGAACAGAAAAAGCATTTGACAAAATCCAGCATTCTTTTATCATGAAAACACTCAACGGACTTGTAATAAAAGGGAACTTTCTCAATCAGATAAAGAGCATCAATAAAAAATCCAAGCTAGCATTACTGATAAAATTCTGTATGCTTCTTCCTAAGATCAGGAACAAGGCCAGGCTCTCTGTTCTCATCACTTCTTTTCAACATTGTGCTAAATGTTTGAGCTAGGGCAATTAGGCAAATAAAAACAACATCCAGGTAGGAAAAAAAAGAAGGAAATCATTTCTATTTAACAATGACGTGATCTTGAATATAGAAAATTCTTAAGAATGCACAAAAAAAGCTATTAGAAACAAGAGTTCTCAAAATCTGAAGAATGAAAGATCAATACACAAAAAACATTTGTACTTCTATATACTGGAAATGATCAACCAGAATATGAAATTAAGAAAACAATTATCTATTCAATAGCCCCATCAAAAAATTAAAATACTTGAAGATAAATTTAACAAAGAGTACAAAATGTGTACTCTTCAAAATATTGTTGAAAGAAATAAAAGAAGGAGCTAAATAAATGAAAATACATTCCATGTTCCTGGATCAGAAGAATTAACATGAATATTCCCCAAATTGGTGTACATACACATTCAATGAATTCCTATCAATATTCTAGCTTTGCTTCTTGCAGAAATGTCTAGCCATTCCTAAAATTCATGTGGAAATAAATAGCCAAAGCAATCTGGTAAAAAGAAAAACAAAGAAGATTCATACTTCCAGATCTGTAAATTTACTGCAGAGTTACAGCAATCAAGACACCATGGTACTGGCCTAAGTACAGACATAGATTAATGGAACAGGATCAAAGGTCCAGTAACAAACTCTTATATTTATGATCAAATTATTTTGTACAAGGGTGCCACAACAATTCACTATGACAAAGAATAGTCTTTTCAACAAATGGCAGTGGAACAACTAGATATTCACATGTAAAAGAATGAAGTTGTGAGATTGGCCTCTATAAAAAAAAATCCCAAAGCAACAAATGCTGGCAAGGATGTGGAGAGACAGGAACACTCTTACACTGCTGGTGGGACTGCAAATTAGTGCAACCTCTGTGGAAAAGAATTTGGAGATACCTCAAAGAGCTAAAAATAGAAATACCATTCGATCCAGCAATAGCACTATTAGGCATCTACCCAAAAGA
>CAUYSK010060703.1:0-10881 GCA_963575035.1 Avahi laniger
ACGATGCTGGTTACTACTTCTAATCTGTTGGACCAGAGATAATTGCCCTCAGCACCAAACCTTTCAACCTTGGAATGCTTTCTTTTTTTGAGACAGAGTCTCACTGTGTTGCCCGGGCTAGAGTGCCGTGGCATCAGCCTAGCTCACAGCAAACTCAAATTCCTGGGCTCAAGCGATCCTCCTGCCTCAGCCTCCCAGGTAGCTGGGACTACAGGCACATGCCACCATGCCCGGCTAATTTTTTCTATATATTTTTAGTTGTCCGATTAATTTCTTTCTATTTTTAGTAGAGACGGGGTCTCGCTCTTGCTCAGGCTGGTTTCGAACTCCTGGGTTCAAAGAATCCGCCCGCCTCGGCCTCCCAGAGTGCTAGGATTACAGGCGTGAGCCACTGCACCCGGTCGGAATGCTTTTATTTTTATGTACCTCTAGCTCCATTCTCCTCCAAGCTCACATTTCCAGAAATGAACTATACCTTCCATACCTATAGTTTTTGGCTATTCTTTGTGGCCCACTTGTGTGTGACTTTTCCACGTGTTATTTTGCAAGGGTGATCCAAACTCAAGTCATTTGGGAGAAATGGCATTTGTCATGAGTTAGAGGAAAGAAGCTCATCAATGCAGAAAAGTTATAATTTATCAGGGAACCCTTCCCTGACCCACTCCCACCTTTCTGGGTCCCTTTTTAAGATGTTCTCAAACTCTGTGTATGCTTCCTGTGCAGCATTTGTTACAATTTGCCATGCATTATTTTTCAAATTATTATTTTGAGACAGAGTCTTGCTGTCACCCAGACTGGAGTGCAGTGGCGTGATCACAGCTCACTGCAACCTTCAACTCCCAGGCTCAAGCAATCCTCCTGGCTCAGCCTCCTAAGTAGCTGGGACTACAGATGAATGACACCATGCATGGCTACAGTTTTTTTTGTTTGTTTGTTTGTTGTTTTTTTTCTGGTAGAGACAAGGGTCTTGCTGTATTTCCAAGCTGGTCTCAAGCTCCTGGCCTGGGCATGAGCCACTGCACCTGGCCTCAGATTATTTTTTGATGACTCTCTTTCATTAGATGTTAATCTCCATGAGTTAAGGACCACGTTTGTCTTCTTTGCTATCTCCAAACACTCAGCACAGTGCTCAGAACAGACATTTGGTGTTCAGTGACTACCTACTGAATGAATGAGTGAGGAACCTGTCAAAGCCCAGGCTACTCAGATGTCTGTGTTGACAACATTTCTGTGCAGGGCAAATAAATAGCTCTTATGCACAGTTCACTTTATTCTATTGCCAGTTATAAGCACCCTGTCACCAAATAAGAAATCAGAAACCAGTGAATTTTATGGGGGCTCATTTTCTGATGTTGGCTAAAAAGGAGGAAAAATGAACATCTGACATGAAATTAATTTATAAATCAGTTTATTTACAGATTTTATCTTTTCTTAAAGTACATTTCAGTTAACAAATCTATTTACACAGGTATACATGGGAATTAATCCCAGTTATTTTACAGATCATACTTACAAACCACACCCTTAAGTCTTCTGTGCAAATTGCACTGGATGTGACTATTGGCTGGAACGGCCTGATGACCAGGCTGTTTACACAGACACAGCAGACGGGTTTGATTTTTCACGTCTGCACAGTACAGTACACACGGAGGCTGAGCCCCCCAGAATGCTTTGCAACGTGTTTACCCAGAAGGCTTTGCAAAGTCCAGAATGAAAAGCTATTAAACATAGGTTAGTTAAAATGACAGCATCTCCTTTATATCAGTTTACATTTTTTCTTCACATTTTTATAATACAAAGATATTTTATTGAATTGCTGCACAACCAGTTTAAGATGATCTGTAAACATGTAAATTCCTACAATTTGCATTAAACATCATTGTAGTTTCTATCATTTGCTCTTTGAATTAATGTTTTATTCACTAGTATTCTTAAGGTAGTAAAAGGAAGATGTAAGTCTGAATTTCTTGCAGAAAAGTTATGAGTCTCTAATGCTGTGCTACAGAAATTCTTTTGCGAGTACACACTTCATTCAAGTATTGCAAAAAGCTAAGGCCACTTTTTTCAAGACAAGAAAGTGAACAAAATTGTTTTTATCAATAGGCCACAACACTCTTATGAGCAATGAAATCTCTTTTGAAAGATAATTTCTCAGAGACCTGTAGTCACGGAAGGAATTTTCTTTTCTTTTAGGTAAAAGAAAAACAAATTACCTTCCTTATCAACTACTTTTAAGCTCTTCCCACTTTTCCCTAGAGTAAAAATTCCTGTTTAGACCTGAAGAGGGAATCTATACCCTGTACTTATTTAACCCAGAGTGCACTACCCTGGATAGCACAATTGTTTTGGACTCAGAAGCAAATCTGAAGCCTGTATGTTGGTTTACTACTAAATTCTGATAGTGTCATTCTAAAAGATATTACTGCTGATGCAAAGATCTTTTTCTTAGAGGAATTATGAAGAAAGAGTGAAAGAGGATCGAGGTATGAGCACCATTCTTTAGAGGGTGCTCAGAAAGGAAGGAACAAAGATTAGGAAGAGGGAATATTTAGGTTCTTGGTTAAGAGGCAGGGCTAGATTAAAAAGATACCAATATGGAACAAGTGGCTGAGTTCCCCTATTTATCATTCTTAATCCTAACAATAAACCCATTTCAATTATATCCAAATAGTTATTACAAAATGATAAGAAATGTGCTAACTACAGACTCCCTTGTTTCTTGCTAACAAACTGCAATTATTTCTAGCAAAGAGTAAGACTGACCTATTTCTGCCTGTCATCTGGAACCCAGGGTTCTGAAGATAGTAAAGACAGCTGGAGTATGTTAGGGCAGCTACCGCCACATTCTTGGCAGCATTTCTTACCAGGGAACACTAGACTTACGTCATTTTTTTTTTCCTTTTCTGGAATCATAATGTCATGAAGAGTAAAGATAAACTTCTTATTAAAAATTGATTTTAGGTCCAAATAATAAAGATGTAAAAAAAAACCTATATTCCTATAACAATTTGAGATTCATTTATAAAAAAGTTACAGCAGCTGTAGAGTTTCAGTATCATAAGGACAACATGATCCTACAAACAGCCAAAGGATATAGACAAGATGTTTTTCTGTCTTCCACATAACACAAACTGAAAAGAAAAGCCTTCGCTTTTCCCTGGCCACATGAAAACAATATTTCCACACTACTGGTTAATAACCCCAAGAAACCTTTGCTTTTCTTAGTCAATTTGCTCATTATGGCTACAAGACTACAGCTCAACACCAAAAGCCCAGAAGAAATGCCGGTAACACATCAGTCTGAGCATTTCCCAAGACTCAATCACAACATTTCAGTGCTTTTCTTATTTGTCAAGAGCTATCATACCAGTCACTGTGCAAAATGCAAATATTCCAATGATTATTTCACTAACTTTCTTATAATGACAAGATGAAACCAAAGAGGAATGGAAGTGTGCATAGTGAGACATTTAAGATGCAAAGGCAAATTTGGAGGAAAGATGCAGAAATGAACAAATGTGTACATTTAAAGGTTATACCATCTTTGGGGTTTTTCTGACATATTCTGAAGCTATAACATACCAAGATATTTGTAAATATGCATCCAGTGGATATCTTACTCATGCTTCTAATCAGGACCTTCAATATTAAGGCATTTACATTCACGCCTAAGATTATCCACATTCTTCTAGATTCCTCAAAGAAGGACAGGACTGATTAAGAGAAATCAGTCACAAAGGCAGGGTCATGAGGTCCCAGGAGAGCACTTCGTATGCTCTAATGTAGCAGCTGGAGTCCACTGATTTTTTCAGATACAGGTAATAGTTGTGAGAAACGACGCTGCAAGAGAGGTGGAATTAAATTTTACAGTGTCTTTAAATAATTTTATCCCGTTTGTGCTACTGCAGGTGATCTTGAAAAAGCCCACCTTCTTTTCGCTGAATTAAACTGACTTCTTCAATATGCATACGGGTTTGTTAAAACTGTAGGTTTCCTGTGCAAAGACTATGAACCATAGAAGCTTCAAGACGGAGGTTTCACTATTACAAGAAGAATCTTTCACTTCTGAATAGGGACACACATTTTCAACTTAATAATTTATCTTAAAATAAATTAAAAAATGTTCCATAGCACAAAACAAGCACACAAACAATAGACGGTATCTTTTTGTCTTTGGTGCACACACTCATTTCCTAAATCATTCAAGTAACAGCGTCTCTGACTTCCTGGAGAGAGATGGGAGTTGAAGGTTTGAAGGCCAAAATGAGTTATTTCCACTTTTGCCATGCCTGGATGCCTGAGATGGTCCTGAGTATCTGTGATTCTGGGAGCAGCTGGTAGAGGTTCAGAACAAGTAAGAAGTGCAGGGGTAAACCGAGGGGTGGAAGAACCAGCCCTGCATCAGTCCTTTGAGCCCAGTCTTCAGTAGGGGCATTTCTTTGTTTTCATGCCCACACAGAGAAAACTAAACATAATGCAAAAGTTTAAAATTCTTTAGATGGTGCTCAGAAAGCAAAGCTACTGCTTGTTCCTGTTAACTTGACAGTCCACTCGGAGCTGCTCAATTGCAATAACGAGAAAAAATGGTCTTCAAAAAGAAACAAAGTCCAGAATGTGAAGGAGGCAGGCATTATTAAACTTGCCTATTTTAGAAGTGGTTAAGGGTTTAATACTGTTTAGAGATTATAATGTCCATTTATGACTTTCATGGTATAGACCTGGATTACATTTTGAAGATGATACGATGCATTATCTATATACCTCTCTTGCCCGACTTCAGACTCAAAGATGTGACACCCTAGTCTAAACTCAGAGGTAAGTCTGGGGTCCGTCCTCACCTGAGACCTAGCAGGGGTGCTAACAAGAGGTGTAGGCATACACTGTGTCTCTACATCAGGAGAGCAACTCTGCCCACCAAAAATAACCAGTCAATCCTGTGGGTATCTCTAAAGGCAAAGGCTGTGATACCAGATACACTGCACTGTCCCATGAGCTCCAAACCAGCAGTCTTTAAGAACAAGTGTGAGGTCTGGAAGCACTCTTGCTATGATGGAGAGGGGTGCGTATCGTGGGGCAGAAAGGCCCAGGACTCACATTAGCACTCAGTGTTGGATTTATTTGCAAGATGTCACACAAGTAGCATTCTCCCCTGTTTTTCACTGATCTGATTCAGAACATCAATAGTATCTTTGATCAGACTCTCAAAGATCCCATCTGCCAGCTGCATCTTCACACACAACTCATCCTCATCATAGTTCACCCACTGTGCCTCCTCCTCATGGAGCTCTTGAACCTAGAATTTAGAAGACAACGGGTTAGAAAATCCCTGTCACACAAAAGCTAGGAAATTAATTATATTTGCTGACTTTGTAGTCCAATCCATGGAAATACAGTCCAAGCAAATAGCTGGAGAAAAAAGGTAATTTATATGATGATATCAATTATCCCTTTAAAAATTGCAATAAGTTTGAAAACACTCAACTGCCAAATAAAATTAAAATGGCTTCAAAACTACACTGAAATTTGACAATAGTCCAGTATTTTGCAGATATTAAGGATCACGAGTATGTTGTCTATGTCAACAAAAGGGAATATGTACAGGAATTTAAGGGGAAGAAAAAAACACAAAATGTTAGCTACAGATGCTTCTTGTGATGGGATTATATCTGATAAACTCATAGTAACATTAAAAATGTTTTAAGTCAAAAACACAGTTAACACACCTAATAACTTACCAAATGTCTTAGCTTAGCACAGCCTACTTTACACGTGCTCAGAACACTTACATCAGCCTACAGTTGGGCAGACAGTCATCTGCAACATAGTGCCCTGGAGGATACCAGCTGTTTGCCCTCAACGACCATGTGGCTGGCCGAGAGCTGGGCTTGTTGCTACTGCCCAGCATCGCGAGGGTATCGTAACACTTTATCACCAGCCCAGGAAAACATCAAAATTCAAAATTCGAAGTACAGTTTCTACTGAATTTGTATCACTTTCCCAACATCATAAAGTTGAAAAATAGTTAGGTCAAACCATTGTAAGTCAGAGATGTCTGTATATGGATTTATAATTATAAAATATACTATCCAAAGACAATATTGGATATGATTCTGGAGTATTATAAATAACACTTAATATTTCTTAGGGTATTTTTGAAATGAAATACTACTTACTTGAAAAAAATCACTGTTATATAATACTTGTTCTTTTTTTTTTTATTTCAGCATATTATGGGGGTACAGATGTTTAGGTTACGTATGTTGCCCTTGCCCCCCCTCCCCCCCAAGTCCGAGTTTCAAATATGTCCATCCTTCGGGTGGTGTGCACTGCACTCTTTGTGTGTGCATAGACCTGTCCCCTCTCCCTCCTCCCCCCTCCCCCCTGCCCAACATCCAACAGATGTTATTAATACTTGTTCTTTTTGAATTTTAGGATTTGGGGATTCCTAGGTAAATGAAAACTAAATTAGAAATAACTGTCCCAGATTTAATGCTGGTTTATAATAAATTTTTTAAAAACTACATTATAGAAGAAACACATTAGATGTATTGTACATAATGACATTGTGAATGGGACGCAGGCCAGGTAGAGAAAGGAGACAGTGAGCCCTGATCTCGTCAGAAATTCAGCAAAGTTAATGGAGTCACAAGGGTCTCTAACCAAAGGCCTAACTTGGCAAAAAAAAATGTCAAGTGACAACGAGCTTCTGGCTTGCTATGATAACCGTTTCATCTCGAAAAAGGCAGAAAAAGTGAAGACGGAGGAGCTTGTACTCTTGTTCCTGTTATGAGGACGTGAGAAGACTCTTGCGACAAAGAGATCACATCATCCTCAAGTTTGAGGGTGAGAGAGGAGAAGAAAAGCATCATCCGACACATACCCTAGGCTGGGGTTTACAAGTATATGACAAGGTGGCTGCCACATTCTTTCTCTGAGAGAGGTTGTTTGAAGGATACCTCAATATTCATTCCTCTGGTCTCTAATGTGCCACCAAAAAGGGTTCTATGGCCAAATAAGTTTAGAGAACTCCCTCTGGGAGATATACAATGTACATTAGCCTATTAGAGAGAAGTCCACCCATAAAGAAACTTGTTTAGGCTGAGTGCAGTGGCTCACACCCTCAATCCTAGCACTTTGGGAGGCTAAGAGGGGAGGATCACTTGAGACCAGGAGTTCCATATCAGCCTGGACAACACAGTGAGACCCTGTATCTACAAAAAAATTTTTTTAATTAGCCAGGCATGATGGCACATGCCTGTAGTCCCAGCTACTCAGGAGGCTGAGATAGGAGGATTGCTTGAGTCCAGGAGTTCGAGGTTATAGTGAGCTATGGTTACACTATTGCACTCCAGCCTGGGAGACAGAGGTCTCTATAATAAACAAACAAAACAAAATTTGTTTAACTCAGAGTTCCCTATATTTATCTGACCATACAACCATGTTGTGAGAGTATATACTTATTAACCTACCAAAGAATTGGTGTTCCTCTCTTATGAAGGATGCTATAAGAAACAGCCTAATGTAACACTTCTCAAACTGGTGCTGAGGGATAACTATATTCCAGGTGTGTCTGCACAAAATATTTTACATCCCCAGTGAATTTGTTCAAAGCTGCACAGCTGGCCAGGAGTGGTGGCTCATGCCCGTAATCCTAGCACCCTGGGGGCCAAGGCGGATGGATTGCTTGAGGTCAGGAGTTCGAGACCAGCCTCAGCAAGAGTGAGACCCCGTCCCTACTAAAAATAGAAAAATTAGCTGGGGAACTAAAAATATAAAAAATTAGCAGGGCATAGTGCCACAAGCCTGTAGTCCCAAATACTCGGGAGGCTGAGGCAGGAGGATCACTAGAGCCCAGGAGTTTGAAGTTGCTGTGAGCTAGGCTGACGCCTCGGCACTCTAGTCTGGGCAACAGAGAGGGACTCTGTCTCAAAAAAAAAAAAAGAAAAAGAAAAGTTGCACAGCTTTCCATTTTATAGGCAAGTTCTCTTAGCCTTTAATAGTAAATCTGTTCTTTGAGCAATTTCCTCCCCAGTAACAACATTTAGGAAACACTGTCCTAAGGAAATCTTTTTCATGCTTGCAGTAGAAATATATGCTCACAACGTTACTCATTACCTCTCTCAGTGTAACCTGAATGCAGCCCCCAATGAAATATAAGATTTTGGTATTGGCAAAAGCCTTGCTCCTCCTTTAAAACAGGAACCATTTCTCTCTCAGTCAGTGAGAACTAACATGATGTTTTGCATTTTGTTTTGGCCATCAGAAAGCTCCAAGCATAACTTGGAACTTCAACTATAGTAACTGAGGAATCTCATAGCCTATAAATCTGCCTGTTTTTCTCTTCTGCTCTTTAGAGACTACCACACATTTCCCCTGCTCCTGAAGACGCACGTATGTTTCTATATAAATTAATAAATATGATATAGAACAATTAAATTACATTTAAAGGTGAGACTAACAATAACTTCCTTTTTTCTCTTTCTTTCTTTTTTTTTTGACAGGGTATTAGGCTGGTGGACTAGAGACATGTGGTAGATAGAACGTGGCCTGATTTCAGCAGGCAGATGCTGGGGTCTCGCACCACATCCTTGTGACCAAGATGGAGAAATACAGACAGGTCAGTGGGGTGGATTCATACTTTTTTTTTTTTTTTTTTTGAGACACAGTCTTACTTTGTTGCCCGGGCTAGAGTGCTGTGGCATCAGCCTAGCTCACAGCAACCTCAAACTCCTGGGCTCAAGCAATCCTCCTGCCTCAGCCTCCCGAGCAGCTGGGACTACAGGCATGAGCCGCCATGCCTGGCTAATTTTTTCTATATATGTTTTTAGTTGTTTGGCTAATTTCTTTCCATTTATAGTAGAGACGGGGTCTTGCTCTTGCTCAGGCTGGTCTCGAACTCCTGAGCTCAAGCAATCCTCCCGCCTCAACCTCCCAGAGTGCTAGGACTGCAGGCGTGAACCACCGCGCCCAGCCAGCACTGGTCTCTTTTCAATTCACTACTTTAAACTTTGCTTTCACTCAAGTTTTTATTTCTTAAGTTATCCACAAAATACTGTTCATGAAGTTAAATGTTCATCTTAAGTACAAAAGAAAACAGTTTTCTCAGAAAAAAACTGAGAAGTAGAAATGCAGCAAATGAAGACTTTACGATTTTAATATAATAGACTTAAGATTAATTATATCCCTTTTCCTTTTATAATCTAACTATATTCTGACTTTAGAAGATAGGCTCAAAATAAAAATCCTTTGGTTGTTTACACTGACCAGGATATGATCCACTCGGTCTCTTTTCTTTCTTCCAAATTTCATCATTTTCTGCCAATCTGTTTTGTGGTTTGCCTCCTTTTTAAGACTGAACAACTTGAGTACTTCAGTTGTGATGAAGTTCTGTGGAAATAAGACGAATAAATGAAACAAACAACAAAGCTCCTGAGATTTATGCGTTTATAATGCAGTAAAAAGATTTATGCTAAGAATATAATAAAAGATCACACAAATTTCTTCCACTTACAGTTCCACTCAGCAATTTGAAGGGAAAAGCATTCCCAAATGCTCAAGACTTTATTTACTTAAAGAATTTTTGTTTTTACACAATATATAAAAGTAAAACCCATTGATGAATCTGTAAAGAAAAATCACTTTAGAGTTCCCTTTACCCAAGAACCACCATTAGCTAACTTTAAGCTGGAAAAACTAGTAAAGAAAACATAAAATAAATCTCTGAATCTGAAAAATCCCAAGAAATTTTTGGGAACAATGCCATGTGAGAAAAGTACAAGTCTTTGTCGAGTTTAGTTTGAAGCACCAAGATTCAAATATGTTAAATTAAAAAAATATTAACCTGCACTTTGGTGTGAGAAGCATGATAATTTTACTGCTAACAAGATTTGCACTATCACCCCTAGAAAAACTTTTGCAAAATGCTATTTCAATGTTGAAATTCGTGGGCAGCATGTAGTGTATGCTATATTTGATACATGCAGTTTGATGGCTGCTGGTATATACTAGTATCTTGTCTAATTTCAACTTATTTGTTTTTTTGTATTAACAAATAACTTGTTTTATTACTTTTTATGGTTGTTTGATTAAAAAAAACAGTGTTCTTAATGGTGGAAGGGACACATTTATGAATCAGAATCATCTGAGAAGTTTCTCAAAGTACCAACGTACTCTCCAACTTCACTACTTCCCGCCTACAGACAGACACACAGAGATCCACTCAAGGATTTATCAACTATGGAAGGTGGAAGGAATGGAATACATAAGTGTGTTCTGAAAAAGCTACTTATTTTAATCTAAGCCAGGGGATGGCAACCTTTTTCTGTAAAGAGTCAAACTGCAAATATTTTAGAGACTTTGTGGCCCCCTGGTCTTTGTCGACTGTCTAACTGCACTACTGCAGCAGGACGCAGCCACAGATGATGTGCAAACAATGCGTGTGGCTGTGGTCCAGCAAAACTTTATTTATAAAAACAGGCAGTGGGCTGGATTTGGCCCGTGGGCCATAGTCTGCTGATCCCTGAGGTGAGCATACATTACATCTCATACCTATATGTTGGTGTTCTGCCAGTATAAAATATTTTTAAAAGCTTTCTGTGATCAGATAAGTTTGGAAAACACAATTTTAAAGCCTTGCTACTCAGAGCAGTCTGGGACTAGCAGCATTAGCACCACCTGACAGCATGTCAGAAATGCAGAGTGTCAGCTCCGACTGCAGACCTACTAAATAAGAACAAGATCCCCAGATGATTCACATCCATATTAAAGTTTGAGAATCACTGATTTAGAAATGCAACGTTTAGGCCGGGCGCGGTGGCTCACGCCTGTGATCCCAGCTCTCTGGGAGGCCGAGGTGGGCGGATTGTTTGAGCTCAGGAGTTC